>JAUMHM010062835.1:0-14440 GCA_032362435.1 Melikaiella ostensackeni
TAAAAGTAGAACCTTAATCAAATTAGTTTAAGAAGACAAAATTTTAATATTTCTAAAATAATATTTTTAAAGTAATCAAAATGAACTTTAAAGTTTATTTAAACTATTATTCCTTATCCTATAAATTATGCAAATTCCTATTTACTTATCTCAAGCTTCACAGTCTTTCCCATCTTCCCCTCTTCTACCATTTTTCTTGTTTTGAACTTAAATGCGAGCTGGATGAATTAATAGAACTCAATAAAAAATCCATTTATTTTTGTTTGAAAGTTCATTCTTTTTGGTTAAAAAGTCTACTATTATATTTTTGGTTATTATAACATAATAACATATAATTGTATATTTTAGTTTGAAAATTTATCTCTTTTGGTAGAAATTTCATCCTTCTTGGACAAAAATGCAAATGTTTGATAGAAAATTAATCTGTTACGATTGAGGATTCAACTATTTTGTTAAAAATTCGTCTTTTTTGATTGAATTGAAGTGTTTTTTGTTCAAAATTAAAATCGTTTTTAGTTGAAATATTAACTATTACATTTTTTGTTGTAAATTCATTTCTTTTGGTTGAAAATTCAAGAACTTCGTTGTACGTTGAACTACTTTGTTAAAAATTATTTTTTTTGGTCGAAGATTCATCATTTTAGTTGGAAGTTTATTTTTTTCTGTTAAAGATTTAACTATTTTGTTGAAAATTCGTTGTTTTTTTGTTGAAAATTTATATTTTTGAAAATTCATGTATTTTGTTGAAAATTCGTCTTTTGGGTAGAAATACAACCTTCTTGGTTGAAAATTTAACTATTTGTTTGAAAATTTATGTATTTTGCTGCAAATTTGTCTTTTCTGGTAGGAGATTAATCTTCTTGGTTAAAGATTCATCTTTTACAGCTGAAAATTTAATTATTTGGTTTAAAGTTTAGTTATTATGTTGAAAAGACATTCTTTTTGATTGAAAATTAATTTGTTGTAATTAAAGATTCGACTACTCAAGAATTAATCTTTTCGATAAAAAATTGAATTGCCTTATGGGAAATTATTTTTTTTTTAAATTAATTTTTTTAGCCGAAAATTTAACTATTTGATTTTTTGTTGAAAATTAAGATTTTTTTAGTTGAAAGTTCAACTATTTGGTAGAAAACTTATGTATTTTATTGATTTTCATCTTGTCATATTTTCGGGCTGAAAATACAACTGTTTTGTAGAAAGTTTGTCTTCTTGGCTTAAAAATTGAACATTTTAGACGAAATTTGTTGGTTGAAAATTTAATTCCTTTGTTGAAAATTTTTTGTTTGACTTTAAAATTCATCTCTTTTGGTCGAAATTTAATGTTTTCGATTAAAACTGCAACTGTTTGGTTGAAAGTTAATCGTTTTTGGTTGAGAATTCAAATATTTTGTTGAAAATTAATATTTTTGGATGAATTCAACTATCTGGTTGAAAATTCATGTATTTTGTTGAAAATTCGTCTTTTCTGGGAGAAAATAATTCTTTATAGTTAAAAATGCAACTGTTTCATTGTAAATTAATCTGTTTCAGTTATGGATTCAACTATTTTGTTGAAAAATCGTCTCTTTATATGAATTTAACTGTTTTAGTATTAAAAATATGTTTTGCTTAAAATATTAATTTTTTTTGTTGAGAATTCATCTGTTTTGCTTGAAAATTTGACTGCTTCGTTGAAAGTTGACCTATTTTGTTAAACAAATTTTTTTTGGTAGAAAATTCAACATTTTAGTTGAAAGTTCATTTTTGTGGTTGATAATTTACCTATTTTGTTGAAAATTAGTTTCATTGTTGAAAATTTATCTTTTTTAGTAGAAAATTCAACTACTTAATTCAAAATTTATGTATTTTGTTGGAAATTCGTCATTTTCGGGAGAAAATTAAGCTTTTTACCATAGTCAAAAATGCAACTTTTTGGTTGTGAATTAATCTGATTCAGTTATGGCTTGAACTATTTTCTTGCAAATTTATCTTGTTTAGATGAAGATTCATTATTTAAGTTGAAAATTTATTTCTTTGGTTGAAAATTTAGCTATTTTGTTGAAAATTCGTTTCTTTTTTGTTGCAAATGTATCATTTTTAATTAAAAATTCTACTACTTGGTTTAAAGTTCATGTAGTTTGTTGAAAATTCGTTTTTTGGTAGAAAATTAATCCTTTTAGTTGAAAATTCTAGTATTTGGTTGAATATTCATATATTTTGTTAGAAATTTGTCTTTTTTAGTATAAAATTAATCTTCTTGGTTGAAGATTCATCTTTTACAGTTGAGAATTTAATAATTTGGCTTCAAATTTAGTTATTTTGTTAAAAAGACATTCTTTTTGATTGAATATTAATTTGTTTTAATTGAAGATTCGACTATTTAAAAATCAATCTTTTCGATAAAAATTTTATTATCTTATAGGAAATTCATTTTTTTGTTGAAAATTAATTTTTTTAGCTGAAAATTCAACTGTTTGATTTTTCGTTGAAAATTAACAATTTTTAGTTGGAAGTTCAAGTATCTGGTAGAAAATTTATGTATTTTATTGAGTTTCATATTTTCGGGGGACTTTATTTTTACAAGAACTACAAAAAATGAAGAGATGCACAAATTTTTAATTAAACTAAATTATCCCTAACACCAACTTTCAAAACTGATGTGGTGCCATAGTAGGTCCCCTATTCTACAAACTTAAAAAAATCAAACAACACCAAGCCCCCAGAATAGAGGCCTCATGTTCAAACTGTAAAACACCGACAAATGTAAAATTTCACATTACTTAGGTTTTCCTGTGAGTAAATAAAATCTTCTGACGAATCATCTCGTTCTGGGTCCCATTGAACGTTTTTCCAGGCCTATGATGCACACGTGCACCTGCAATCGCGATACGCGAAGGAGCTACCAGGATCAGGCAAAAGTAGCTCAAAGACTGAGCCCAAGTAGGTTAACAGGTTTCCAGTTGAAAGTGGCCTCCGCTGAAAGATGGAGGTAATCAGGAGGGGACAAATGGTCCGATGGGAGGGGGGAAAAACAAAGAGGAGTTAAACGACGACGTTAATGAACAGTGATTATTCCGGAGAGCATGAGGCCCTCCGTCTGTGGTACCCAGAGCAGACAATTCAATTTGCACGCTCGTCTAGGAATGGCGAGTTTTAATTGACCAGCCAAACAATTTTTGCTGATAATTGACAGGGATGGGAAGTTACTAGTTCTTTTTAACTATTTACTGTAACTAGATACTTTTTTTTGGTAACGATAGTGGTAACGAAATTATTTTTGTAAGTAAGTAACGAATTGGTAACTAAAGTCGGGGCCAAACGTCGAGGCCCCTCACTTCTTTTGATTGCAACTCGCACGAAGAAAATTTCTGAAATGACTTAAAAATGCGTCTGAAAGCTTAAAGTCTTCCGAATTCAAAGATATGTTCACTTTCATCCTAACAAATTTTTTCAATAGTTAGAGGGCAAAACGTCCCAAAAAACAGAGGTTTTCGGCCTCCTTTTTCAAGGGTCCACTTTGACCTGTTCCCAGAAGGAGGGCGACGTTAGGAAAAATCTGAAAAAATTCACAGATATCCACCGAACATTCCTGAATGCAATGCATTTTTCAAAATGCCAAAATATGCAATAGTTTACTTTTTACGGTGATTTATTTACAAAAACTTCAGCTTGAAAACGAATTAAGGATAAAGTTTAATGGCTCCAAATGTGCAGTTTTGTCATGCGAGTGCAGTGAAATAATTAAATTTATGATAAAATCATTCTTACGCAAGAGATATAATTTTGAATATTTCTGACATTAATCAGTGTGGGCGTGTGACCAGTACAGCGGAACAGGTGGCAGCAAAAAAAGTACCCTTTCTATGACAATAATAATTCCAGAAGCAAGCCAAATGCCCGGCACAGATGTGATTGAACGAAGCAGGGAGGACTTAACGTCTTCAGGATACATTTACAGAGCGGGTCCTGAGAAAATCGAGACCCAACTGCGAATACTAACCCAATTGAGAATATTTTCTATAGAAATTTTTTTTTTTAATAAATCAATTTTCCCACGAATCTGCAGAAAATTTTCTTATTCTCTTTAAAATGTTTTCGGATATTTCATTTTTTTCAATTTTCTCTTTTGAAGTGCATTAGTCAAAATAAAAATCATTTCAATTTCCGCAGAAATGTTAGAAAAATTTGTTTCTTCTCTTCAAACCTATCAAAATTCTCAAAAAGCATGCAAATTTTATTTTAAAATCTAAAAAAATATATAATTTGCTTAGAATGTTTTAAAATATTTTCAAACTGTAAATAATTCTTCAATTTTTTTCAGAACTTCTAAATATCTTTTAGAATGATTCGAATTGTTCCTAAAATTTTTTTTAATCCTGCAAAATAAAAAAGTGACTTTACATTTTTTACATTTTTTTCGACAATTTGGAAAATGTTTTCGAATGTTTCATTTTTTTCAATTTTATCTTTTGAAATGCTTCAATCCCACTTCGTCTGAAAAAAAGATAAAAAGTATAACATATACCTCTTTATTGGTGAAAAATGATTAACTATTCATCTTGAACATAAACTTAGCTTTCACTTGTAACTTAAGACATTTTAAACATTTTAAGATAAGAATGAAAAAAAATTAAACATTTGAAAAGATTTTCAAAATTGTCGAAAAATAATCTAGCAAATTTAAAGGCACTTTTTTTATTTTGGAGGATTTTTTAAAAAAACTTTAGGAACAATTCGAATCATTCTAAAAGATATTTAGAAGTTTTGAAAAAAATTGAAAAATTATTTACAGTTTGGAAATATTTTAAAACATTATAAGCAAATTATACATTTTTTCAGATTTCGAAATGAAATTTGCATCCTTCTTGAGAATTTTGATAGGTTTGAAGAGAATAACAAAATTTTCCTAATATTTCTACGGAAATTCAAATGCTTTTTATTTTGACTAATGCATTTCAAAAGATAAAATTGAAAAAAAAATGAAACATTCGAAAACATTTTAGAAAGATAAGAAAATGGTTTGCAGATTCATGGGGAAATTTATTCATTTTTAAAATTTTTTTCTATCGAAAATATTCTTAATTGGGTTATTAGTCGCAATTGGGTTTCGATTTTCTGAGGACCCGCTCTGTAAATGTATCTTGAAGACGTTGAGACGGCCTGCTTCGTTCAATCAGATCTTGTGCCGGGCATCTGGATTGCTTCTGGAATTACTACTGTCATAGAAAGGGTACTTTTTTTACTGCCACATTTTCTACTAAAAATATTAATTTCTGACCAAAAAAGACAAGTTTTCAACAAAATACATGAATTTTCAACCAAAAAATAAAAATTCCCAACACAAATTGTAATAGTTCAATTTTAAATTGAAAAAATTAATTTTCAACGAAAAGAGATGAATGTTCCACGAAAAATGTAAAAGATGATATTCCAACCAAAACAGATTTTAATTTTAAATCCAAAACAGTTGAATTAAACCAAAGAAAGAATTTTCAAGTTGAATTTTCACCCCGCAAATATGAATTTCCAACAAAAAAGTTAAATTTTAAACCGAAAAGATTACTTTTTTATTCAACAAAATACATGAATTTTCAACGAAAAAATATAAATTTTCAACCAAAAATGGAATAGTCACATTTTAAATTGAAAAAAATAATTAATTATAAAAAAAAAAATTAATTAAGCACAAATAATGTAATAATTGATATTTCGACCAAAAAAAATTTAATTTTAAATCAAAAACAGTTAAATTTTAAACCAAAGAGATGCATTTTTAACCAAGTAGATTTATTTTTTTATCCAAAAGAGACGAATTTTCAAGAAAATAAATGAATTTTCAACTAGAAAATATAATTTTTCAACCAAAAATGAAATAGCTAAATTTCAAATCGAAAAAATTAATTTCTAACGAAAAATGATGAATTTTCCTCAAAAAAGTTCAATTTTGAACCAAGAAGATTACCTTTTTACCAAAAAGACGAATTTTCAACAAAATACAAGAATTTTCAGCGAAAAAATATAAATTTTCAACCAAAAATGGAATAGTCAAATTTTAAATTGAAAAAATTAATTTTCAAAAGAAAAGATTAATTTTCAAAAAAATGTAATAATTGATATTTCAACCCAAAAAATTTAATTTTAAATTAAAAACAGTTTAATTCAACAAAAAACGAATTTTTAACAAATGAGTTGAATTTTCATCCCGCAGATATGAATTTCCAACAAAAAGGTTAATTTTCAACCAACCAGTTCAATTTTCTACCGAAAAGATGAATTCTCAACTAATAATAGTTGGATTTTCAACCAAAGAGATGAATTTTTAACTAAAAATGATGAATCTTCAACTGGAATAGTCAAATTTTCAGTTTAAAAAATGAATTTGCAACCAAAAAAAAGTGATTATTCAACTCTGAAATTAATATTTTTTCTTTCTAAAAGTGTTTCTACAAATTTGAGAAAATTTTGAATTCCAAGGTGGGAGAAAAATTCCAGTTTTCCCATATTGGGTTATAAATCTCTATGATTATTTGCCGCCACAATTTGAATAGTTAAAATGAAAAAAAATTGTTGCAAGGGCAATAAAATTTATTGATTGTCGTAAAAAGACTTGTGAACTACATATCGAAAGTAACGAAAAAAGTAACGATTTTTACAGTTACTCTTCCTGACCTTCACAAATGTAACTAGTTGTTAATTCGTTACTTATTTATGAAAGTAACTTCGTTACCACTATCGTTATCAAAGAAGGAACTAATTACAGTAACTAGTTAAAAGAAACTAGTTACTTCCCATCACTGGAAATGAAGATATCGTCATAATTTTTTTTCAACAAATATAGATAATTTTATGGGAAACCGCTGCCTGGTCAATCGGGGTCGATATCTTTTTCCTAAATATATATTTAAACAATTTTAATATTTCTTTTCAATATATAAAAACAGTAATCCACCAGCAGAATGTTTGCGAAGAAGTTAAAGAAAATAATAACATTAGAGTACAGTGGAAATGATGAAATAATTCGAATCATTTGAGCTAAGGGAAGAAAATGATGGGTTGGCATCCAAAAAAAGTAAAAAAAATAATTTGAAATTGAATAACATCTCCTGTTCGGCCTTTGCATTTGAAAATTCAAAAACAAAATCCAATTGGTTTTCCAAAAAATTTTGCATTTAACTCAATCCAAAGAACATGTTTTTCAATCCGCCTTAATTGACATGTACCATAAAAGAAAAAGTAAAAGACATGCAAAATAATAAACCGTACATAGGGAGTTCCCCCTTTCCAGGAAAAATGAAATAACTTCAAGGGGGCCCCTTTTCAATTTTTTTTTAATAATTAGAATTAATTTTATGTATTTCTAATAGCACCAGACACTTGTAATAAACGCGAAGAAATACCATACTGTCGACCGCCAAATTTAAACAACTTTCTTCTATAATTCGCAAAGAAGTTCTAGTTTATCCATCTGTTTTCTGTGTAACAAGTGACCGATTTGTTGTCGATGAGGTGGCGCATGCGCAGTGTCGACCTTTCCGGACAACGGTGAAAAAAGTAGACGGGCGCAGTGAAAAAAGTAGATGGGCACAGCGAAAAAAGTGACGCACAGTCAAAAAGGTAAATAAAGTGCGAACTACTGAATGAACCCTGTGGCCTGCTTCAGTAAGTAAGGGCGAACTCACAACTATTGCCTTTTATTTAATTCCACCATTCCTAACCTTTCTGACCAAACATTACTATCAACTTACTGTTACGGCTATATTATTGCCATTGTTATTGTTGCGTCATTCGACAACAAATCGTCTCCTTTTTCAACAAAAAACAGGTAAAAAAAACTAGCACTTTTTAAACAAATTATAGAAAAAGTATCGTGTCCCACATGTTGAAAAAGCGACGATTTAAAACTCGTGTGATGGCCGTCGTCTTAAATATCTCGCTTTTTCAACTTGTAGGACAATGTACTATTTTTTGTTGTTGATAAAAATTGTTTGTATGACAGGCAGTCGATCGAAGTGATTAACACTACTTGTTAGGAAACATGAGCTACAAAACAGAATGATAGAATCTGCGTCAAAGAATGATGTCAGCATCGTTTCTAAAACGAATCTCTAAGAGGCTAAAACGCGTTCATAATCGAACTTCGTTACATTAAATTGACGCGTTCGAGTGAAAAACAGGTGTTACTTATTGACACTAGTCAATAGATCGTTTTTCCCGTGCAGTTATTTATTTCCTTCGATCAAGAACCCTAGCAAAAGACTAAAAGAGTTTCAAACGCTCCATTCTCATATTAATTATTATATAATTTTAATCCTTCTCAAACAGTGTTCATTTATATTTTATTATCTTTAACACTATTTATTTTTCTGTTCCTTTCTGTCGATAAAATTTTTTAATTTTCTACTATTTCGACTTATAAATTTTATCATTTTCCCAGCAGCCTGAAATTTAAAGAGTCGTGCGAAAACCTCGAAAAAGGAATTAAAAATGAAAATTTGAATGATGGACTTACCGATTTTTGATCTGCGAGTTAACAAGGATTCTCCGGCTTCTGAAAAAAAGTAAACAAAAAAAAATTAGACACCTATGAATAGAAAGTATTGTTTTTAATATAATTATATTTTTCATGGAAGAGGAAATTTTGAAAATCATAGTTCTTTTTAGCAAAAAAGATGAACTTTTCAAAATGATCGATTTTTTGCCATGAGACGAAGGAAACTTCAAAAATAATATATTTTTTCAATTGTTTTTTTTTGTATACCAAGAAAGTAAGAGTTTTGACAAATAGTACTTTTTTCCTAGCCTAAAATGGAGATACTACAAATTTTAAACTTTTTTTACAATATTTTGATTCAATTAAAGTTTTGTATAGTTTGTATAGTTCAATACTTAATAGTTTTTTCAAACACGAAAGGGAAAAAAATGAAAAATATAGTTTTTTCCTAATAATTTATCAGGGTGTCTACCCGACGGATGATTCAAAATTCAAGGCCATTTCCCGGTTTTCTCCTGGTCAACTGTTAACTTTTTTCGGTCAATTTAAAAGAATTCAAGAGATTTGAATGATTTTAAACAATTTTTAAAAATTTGAAAGATTTGAAAGATTTCCGATTTAGAACAAGGAATTCTGGAAAAGAATTATAATTCTGAATTTAAGCAGGAATTTTTTTCAAATTCCCTTCATAATTATAATTCTTTTAGAAAATTCTCTGTTCCAAAGCCAAAATTATAACTGTTTACGGAAACTCCGTGTCCTAAAGTTAAAATTATAATTCTTAACGAAATTTCCTGTTCTAAAGTGAACTTAAAATGAAAATTATAATTCTTTACTGAAATTCCCTGTTTGAAAGTGAAAATTATAATTTTTTATGGAAATTCCCTGTTTCAAAGACTAAATTATAATTATTTACGGAAATTCCCTGTTCCAAGTTAGAATTATATTTATTTACAACATTTTCTATTAAAATTCAGAAATATAATAACTCCCTTTTTCTCAAATTTGGAGTAGGGAAGAGTAAAAGTCTGGTAAATTTTTACAAAAAAAAAAGAATTTTTAAATTCAAACAAATTCTAATTTGGAACAAGGAATATTCAATATCTGATGATTTCTCACTTCGAACAGGGATTGTTTTCGTAAATTCCCTTTTTATGAAGAAGAATTAAAATTATTTTCCAAAATTTCCCATTCCATGTGAAAAATTAGTAAGTCTCTACGGTAATAATTTTTTTATATTTCATTCACTTATTCCCTGCCCAAACTCAGAATTAAAATTCTTTTAAAATTCCCTATACCAAGGCACAATTAAGGTCATTTCCAAAATTCCCTGTTCCAAGTCAGAATTGTATTTATTTACATGATTTTCTATTATAATTCAGACATACAGTAACTCCCTTTTTCCAAAACTTGGCAGAGGAACATTTCAAATTGTGACGAATTCTGACTTGGCACAGAGATTTTTTTCTAATTCCCTTCTTCTAAATCAGAATTAAAATTCTTTTCAAAAGTTCCCTGTTCCAGGTCAAATTATACTTCCTTACGTAAACTCTCTGTCCTAAAGTAAAAATTATAATTCTTAACAAAATTTCCTGTTCTCAGGTGAACCTAAAATAAATATGATAATTCTTCACGGAAATTCTCAGTTCTTTCTCAGAATTATAATTCTTTCATAAAATTCCCTGTCCCAAAGTCAAAATTATAAGTCTCTACGGTGATCATTTTTTATATTTCATTTACTTATTCCCTGCCCAAACTCAGAATTAAAATTCTTTTAAAATTCCCTATACCAAGTCACAATTAAGTTAATTCCCAAAATTCTCTGCTCCAAGTCAGAATTACATTTATTTACAAAATTTTCTATTATAATTCAGACATACAGTAACTCCCTTTTTCCAAAATTTGGCAGAGGAAAATTCCAAATTGTGACGAATTCTTACCTAGCACAGGGATTTTTTTCTGATTCCCTTCTTCTAAATCAGAATTAAAATTCTTTTCAAAAATTCTCTGTTCCAGGTGAAATTATACTTCCTTATGTAAACTCTCTGCCCTAAAGTCAAATTATAATTCTTAACAAAATTTCCTGTTCTCAGATGAACCTAAAATAAATATAATAATTCTTCACGGAAATTCTCAGTTCTTTCTCAGAATTAAAATTCTTTTATAACATTCCCTGTCCCAATGTCAAAATTATAATTCTCTACGGTAATCGTTTTTTATATTTCATTTACTTATTCCCTGCCCAACCTCAGAATTAAAATTCTTTTAAAATTCCCTATACCAAGTCACAATTAAGGTCATTTCAAAAATTCCCTGTTTCAAGTCAGAATTATATTTATTTACCAAATTTTCTATTATAATTCAGATATACAGTAACTCCCTTTTTCCAAAATTTGGCAGAAGAAAATTTCAACTTGTAACGAATTCTGACTTGGTACAGGGATTTTTTTAAATTTCTTTCTTCTAAATCAGAATTAAAATTCTTTTCAAAAATTCCCTGTTCCAAATCAAATTATATTTCCTTATGGAAACTCCCTGTCCTAAAGTAAAAATCATAATTCTTAACGAAATTTCCTGTTTTCAGGTGAACCTAAAATAAATATGATAATTCTTTACGGAAATTCCCATTTTTTCTCAGAATTATAATTCTTTTATAAAATTCCCTGTCCCAAAGTCAAAATTATAATTCTTTAAGAAATTCCCTATCATAAACACAAAATTAAATTTCGTTACTGAAATTCCCTCTCCCAAACTCAAAATTATAATTATTTACCAAAATTCCCTGTCCCAAAGTTAAAACTATAAATTTTCACGAAAATTTCCTGTCTTAAACTCAAAATGATGATTCTTTACGAAATTTCCTGTTCGGAATCAAAATTATAATTCTTTACTGAAAATCCTTGTCTTAATTGTCGAAATTATAACTCTTACCTGAAATATCCTGTCCCAAACTCAAAATGACGATTCTTTACTAAAATTCCGTGTTCTAAAGTAAAAATTATAATTCTTCACGGAAATTCCCTGTCATAAACTCAAAATTAAATTTCGTTATGAAATTCCCTGTCCCAAACTCAAAATTATAATTCTCTACTAAAATTTCCTGGCCAAAAGTAAATACTATAAATCTTCACGAAAATTCCCTGTCCTAAAGTCAAAATTATATATTTTTTTAAATTCCATGCCGAAACTTAGAATTGTAATCGCTTTAAAAAATTCCCTGTCACAAACTCAAAATTATAATTCACTGCAGAAATCGCCTGTCCGAAAGTCAAAATTATAATTCTTTACCAAATTTCCTGTTCTAAACTCGAAATTATAATTCTTTATGGGAAATCCTTGTCTTAATTGTCGAAATTATAACTCTTATCTGAAATATCCTGTCCCAAACTCAAAATGACAATTCTTTAATAAAATTCCGTGTTCTAAAGTGAAAAATTACATTTTTTCAATGAAATTCCCTATCATAAACTCAAAATTAAATTTCATTACTGAAATTCCCTGTCCTAGACAGAAAATTATAATTCTTTACGGAAATTTCTTGTCCTTAACTCAAAATTATATTCCTTTACTGAAATTCCATGCCACGACTTAGAATTGTAATTCTTTTATAATTCTTGGTTATCCCGATTTCCTGGTCAATTAGACACCCAGTTTTATATAGGAATCCATACGCACGACTGTAATTTTTCTACGAACTATGACTCATTCTAATGAAGTTAAAACGCGAAGATTTTAATTTTCTTTACAACTCTTTTTGCAGACTCAAAGCTATTTTGTATTCAAAAGACCAGATCTGGTCCCGGAACACCTAATACGACTCGAAACGTGACCTTGAATTCGAGTGGAGCTCATTTCTTAGTTTTCTTTGCACGTTCCCTTTTCGTTTGCAAATTTAAAATAAGACACAACATTTTTTATAAAATTGAATTGAATATTCATAAAAGTCATTAAACTTCACAGTTTTATTAATTTACCATTTGTAGTCAAATTTAACAATTTTGTAGTCAAATTCAACTCGAAATTCAAATGGTAATCCCAGAGATTACAATGGTTTCAGCAGTTCAATTGTAGGGAAAATAGGGGAATTTTTCTTCGAAAGAAGGGGAAATTTGTTTTCATTTTATTTTTTTTTTCTATTTTTTTGATTGGAAGAACGAATGTATCGCTGGATTCCTTATATCAAATATTTTTTGAAAATTTAAAAAGTAAAAAAGAAAAGTTAAAGAAAAATAAAAACATGCTACCGAGATATTAAGTTTCTGAATACGGGTAACCAAATTTTGATGTAAAAAAGTTAGCAAAGTCCGAGCACTTTGAGATTAAAATTTTATGGGTTTTCAAAATCGAATTTGGATAGCCATTAAAAATACAATTTTCATGTTTTTGCAAAAATAAAAACTAGCTCCCGAGATATGGGGATGCTGAATGAGAATAAAAAATGTCTGATCCAAAAAATTACATATTCTGTTTCCGGAAAACCAAAATTGAAGATCGCGATATCATAGTATGACAGAAAGTTTTCGCCAAAAAATCCGAAAAAAATAAGAAAATCTATTTTTTTCAATAAATGATAAATTCAAGTAACATAAATGCTTAAAGTTTGACAAAAAATATAACTAAGTTAAAATTTTAACTGAAATTTTATTAAATTTTTTTTTTTTAATTATTGTATCAAAAAATGATATTTCGTTAAAAAACCTTTTACCACAATGTGTATTTGGATTTTTAAGAATTTTCCATGCAATAAACCCATTTTCGATAAAAAAATTTGTAACCTAGTTCTGTACTGCCACCCTTTATTTGTAATTTCGTGTTTAACATTTTTTAAATTAAAAATCCTGCATGCTCATTGCGTATCCTTTCAAATTCAAAATTTCAAATTTCAAAATTGCTACATTTTTTATGAATTGAATAGTTTAAAATGTTCAAGTTTCTTTTTAACTTGAAGCCTTTGGAATCTGAAAGCTTTTGAATTATTTGATGGGTTCTAATTTTCGTTTTTCAATTTGTCAAACTTTTTAGTTAGAAATTTTACGAATTTTAAGGTAGTTTAATCAAAAACTTTCAAATTCGGTAGTTTTTCAGCCTTTGGAGTCTTGAAAAAGTCACCTTTAAAAAAGTTGAGATCATTATTATTATGTGGATATTATACATTTATATTTATTGCAAAAGTTGAATTTAAAATTTAGAAATTGAGATATCTAGGGCTAACTCAGACAAAGAAATATTATTTAAGGTATCCTTAAATATTATTAAAATTTATTCAAATTCAAAAGTTTTTTCAATTTAAATGCTTCTAAATTTAGAAGCTTTTAAATTTCTCTCGAAATGAGAGTTTTAAGAATTATTTGGTAAAGGTCCTTAAATTTGAATAGTTTCGAATTGAATTTCATTTGAATTGTCTACTATTTTAAGATGCAGATCACTTCAAATCAAAAATTTTTCATTTAAAAGTTTCAACATTTTTTTTTATTAATAAAATTTTCAAGTTTTTTTAAAACTGGAGTTGGGTTCTAAATGTGGTTTTGCAATGTTTAAACTTTTTAGATATAAATCTTTCGAATTTTAAGATAGGTACATAGTTGAATCGCAAAGACTTTCAAATTTTGTAGCGTTTCAACTTGCAGATTTTTTTAATTTGAAGAAAATTTATTCAAATTAAGAAGTTTTAATAATCTTTCTCAAATTGGGAATTTAAACAATTATTTTGTAAAGGACTTTAAACGTTATCAATTTCGAATTGAATTTTCTCTAAATCTTCTACTTCTTTAGGATACGGATTGCTCATATAAGTGCACAAGTATAGATTGTGGCTCGCATTTTTCAGTATTATGCGTTTTCATTTGAAAAATTAATCGCAGCTTCAAAAAAAAAAAAAAAAAAAAAAAAAGGAATAAATTCTATCTTCAAATTGAATAAAAACGCTGCAGCACATTTATCCACTCAAAGATAAAATTTGTCTGGCGA
>JAUMHM010062846.1:0-14440 GCA_032362435.1 Melikaiella ostensackeni
TATAAAATATGTATGCGGAAGTATTGTAAGAAATGGAGGTCATGTAAACCCTTAGGGGACACATTATGAATAAAGAAATAAATATGGGGTCAAGGCCGTGTTCATAATTGGGGCAACCAATAAAATTTTCAAGATTCTTTTATCCAATGTCCTTAAGCGTTTGACGGCCGTTCAGCTTCTCGTTTGAAATGAGAGCTTTTTCTCTAATGATTGGCCTGGATGTTGGATCACCTCTGTCTTTTACTTGCATAAACCATTCTAACCCAGCAGCATTCAAAATCATGTACATCTACAAGATTTACAATATTCTAAGACCAACAGAAAATTTTTTAGAAGACTTTAAATTTTCAACAAAATACATCAATTTTCAACTAAAAAGGATAACTTTTCAATTAAAACAGACATATCTCAAGCACAGGGCCGTAGCCAGGATCGACATTCTGGGGGTGCTCGAGAGTTTTCTGGGAGCGCTCTATATTTTGAAGATAAATTCAATAAGCCTAGTAAAAAACGTTTATCGTGTCAAGTATATAATATATAAAGTCAATTACATTTTCATATGGAAACAAAATTTTCAAAATGCTGCTTCCTGCGTTTTCTGGTTTGTCTCTTCCTTTTTCTAGCAAGTTTAATACCACATAGAATTCTGCATTAGGTGGCAATATCAATCGTATTTTCTCAAGTGGTTTCAAAATATCTCGATCAAGCGTCATTGTATTGATGTCTTCTAAAGCGGAGAGCGACATCAGAACCTCACTATTCTCTTCGAAGCGATCCTTCAATTCATATGAGACATGGTCTATAACCTCTAGATACGTACATTTCAATGAGGTTGCTTGCGACCCTTCTCCTAGAGTTTCCATCACAAATGAATCATTTAAACGTGATAACTATTGACGTTTGCGGCTTGCAGGGGTTGGTTGGTTTTTGAAAGACTTCATTGTATCTTCTGTCAACTGGATGTATTTACTGAATGATTCATCTGTTCGAAATTGATCAATTGAGGTTGATACTGCTTCGATGACGCCCATTGCTGACCGAAATCCAACATCCCGTTTCTGCAGAATTTGATTTGCTGGTTCCAATACACTTAATAAGTTGTGCAGAAAATGGAGCAAAATGATAAAATTTTTTCCCGTAACAGAATTTGCTAGTCCAGTTGCCATTGCCATGTCTTCTGCATTGAAACTATTGCCGTTGCCTTCTTTGATTTTTTTCAATGTTGCGAGCAGTTCGTGATAGTTTTTACGAATGGATTGAATCGCTCTAAAATGACCAGACCATCGAATTTCGATTGAATGTGGAATATTTGTTCCAACGTACTCCTTGCGTACTTTAAATCGAGCGAAAAAATTGTGCAGAAGTTTAATCTGGCCGATGAAAAGGCGACAAGCATCATTTCTCGAGATGACCGCTGTAACAACTAAATGAAGTCGATGATTGAAACAGTGAACGTATGGTATCAATCGTTTATAATGGTTTTGGATCAATTTTTGGACTCCTCCATGTGAGCCGCTCATTACGGGTGCACCGTCATAACATTCACTCACTATTTTTGTATGGTCTATTCCATAAGTTTCGATTCGATCAACAAGTAGATTAGAGATACCAGGAGCCGAAATGTCATCTGCTTCTTCAATCGACAATAGTGTTTCCACAGGTGTTACATCTTTTGAGTAGCGGAACACTATAGAGTATACTTCAATCCCATTTTTATCAGTCGTACCGTTAGCCATTAATGTGAGGAATGATGATTCGTTGATTTCTGATACAATGGCTTCTTGCAGGGTGTCCGTTATGATTTGTATTATCTCGTTCTGTATTTGCGGGGAAGTATACAGAACATTGGCAGGAATTATTTCTTGACATTGGCGCAAGTAGTCGTGTTTTTTTAAAGTGTACTCAAATAGATTTTGAGACAGACCGAGTTCCACATTTTCTTCAACATCAAAATTATCGCGAAACGGCAGTTCATTCCGCACCAAATAAGAATTGTTCCAACAATAGCTTTGAAGTAATATCTTCTTCTATCAAGGATGGATTCATTCAATAAAGTTGATATTTCTTGATTCTTGTTCATCTTTGCTTGACTTTCCTTCCATGATAGCATGGAATTGATGTGAATCGTGCTCGCTTCATGTTTTAAAACCTTTTTCTGAACTCAAGGCTGTTTTCCACGTTTGAAATCCAACAGAGCAGAATACATGACCTCTATTACCCATTCCAAATTGACGACATGGATAGCAAAACACTTGATCACATTCTCTCGAATATTCAATCCATTCAAATTTTTTTATACAACTTGATTGAAATGACCTGCCATCACTTTGCTTTGGGAATGTGTAGTCTCGAAAATCGTGCGCAATTTTATGATAACCCTCGCGTGAAATATCTTTTGGTATTTTGTCAACAAAATCAGTAGAATCAGCCGTTTCTTCTCGTTCGTCAATTGTGCTATCGACGCTTTCTGATGTCGACGTTGCTGGTTTTCGCCTTTTTGAGAGCCACGCATCAAGAGCCTGTTGACGTGGTCTTTTTCTCTCTTTCTCGTTACAATCTGGAAATAATATTACGAATTAATCATGTAATATATAAATAGTACGTTAAGGTAATTTTATTCAGTGTGTGTTGAACATGAAACATACTAATTTTAAGTACCAAAAAATAGACAAAATTTTCTAAAACAATGATATAGTACCATATTTCTGTAGGTGAGCACTGAACTACGTGATAAAAGAGTAAGAAAAATTTGAATAAACACAACACATGAATTGGTTTCAAACATTTACTTTTCACTGCAAATCATTAGATAAAATGTTCAACTTATGCAATGGCTTTTCGCCTGTGTGAATGCGAGCATGTGTAATTGAATTTTCTGTATTAATATTAACTTCAGACTCTAAATTTTACATCTTCAAACTCCTATAACGTTTAACATTACTTTGTAATTCTTTTTAACGACTATTCCAACAAGCACAAGAAGTTCACTATGTCAGAAAATTGATATATCGTACTTTTAAATTGCTACCGTTTCCGTTAGCTGTCAAAATCGATATGTTTATTTGTAATAAATACGTCAAAAGTAAGACGAATCCAATAAGTTAACCAAACTATATAAATTTTAAATGAAAAATGGAATGGTTCAACTTTCATTTGAAAAAATGAATTTTCAACAAAAAAAAATGTTTACAAAATATTTAATTTTTCAACAAAAGAGAAGAATTTTCAACTAAAATCATGAATCTTCAGCCAAAGAAAAGTATTTTTAACAAAGTGGTTCAACTTTCAACCAAAAAGGAGGAATTCTCAATGAAAAAGGTAAAAAAATACATGAATTTTTTTTCAGTTGAAAAAAAAATAATTTTGAACGAAAAAAGATTAACTCTTAACAAAAAATGTAATAGTTGATATTTCAGCCAAAATATATTTTAATTTTAAATCAAAAACAGTTACATTCAACCAAAAAATTTTTTGTAACAAAATAGTTGAATTTGCGATCAAGGCAAAAAAAATCAACCAGGTTGTGAGAGTTTCAAGACAGGAAGGCGAATTTTCAACAAAATAGTTAAATTGTAAACCAAAAAGATGAATTTTCTAACAAGAACAATTTTTTACCAAAAAAAAAAGAATTGAACAAAATGCATGAATTTTGAACGAAAAAAGATGAATTCTTAACAAAAAATGTAATAGTTGATATTTCAACCAAAAAATATTCTTATTTTAAATAAAAAAGTTGAATTTGCAATCAAGACAGAAAAAAAATCAACCAGATTGTTAAAGTTTTGAGCCAAAAAGGCGAATTTTCAACAAAAAAGTTGATCCTCAACCAAATAATAAAATTTTTATCCAAAAAACTTTAATTCTCAATGAAAAATGTAATTTTTCAAATTTCAACCGAAAAAGACGAACTTTCAACAAAATAATTAAATTCGCAACCAGAGAGATAAATTTTTACTCAATAATATAATTTTTTTACCAAAAAAGACGAATTTTAAACAAAATACATGAATTTTCAACTAAAAAAGGGCAATTTTCAATCAAAAATGGGATAGTTAAATTTTCAAGTGAAAAACATTTTTTCAACGGAAAAAAATGAATCCTCAACGAAAAATGTAATAGTTGATATTTCAATGAGAAAACAGTTTAATTTTAAATCAAAAACAGTTATATTCAACCAAAAAAAGAATCTTCATCAGAATAGTTGAATTTTCAGTAAAGGGAGAAATAAAATCAAGCAGATTGTTAATATTTCAGGCCAAAAAGGCGAGTTTCCAACAAAAAAGTTGATTTCCGAACAAATAATAAAATTGTTATCCAAAAAGATGAATTTTCAATTGAAAATGTAATGAATGAAAATTCAACCAAAAAGACGAATTTTCAACAAGATTGTTTAATCTGAAACCGAAGAAATTAATTTTTATCAAAATACATAATTTTTAGCAACAAAAAATCAATTTTGAACAAAATAGTGCAATTTTAGACCAAAGAGATGAATTTTCAACCAAGAAGATTAATTTTTTACCAAAAAAAGTCAAATTTTTAACAAAATATATGAATTTTGAACTAAAAAAATCAATTTTTAACCAAAAATATCATAGTTAAATTTTCAATTGAAGAAATCAATTTTCAGCGAAAAAAGATGAATCCTCAACTAAAAGTGTAATAGTTCATATATTTCAACCAAAAAAAAATCAGTTTATTTCAACCAAAAATCTAATTTTCAACAAAATAGTTGAATTTTTGACGAAATAAAATAATTTTCTTTCAAAATCGTTTAATTTAGAATAAAATAATTAAAATTTTAGCCAAAAAATAAAATTTTCAACCAAAAAAGATGAATTTTCAAGAAAAATAATAAGTCAAATAACGGGAATAGTTAAATTTCCGGCTAGAAAAATTCATTATCAACCAAAGAGAAATGAATGTTCAACTCTGAAATTATTTTTATATTTCTTTTTAAGTGTTTTTATAGATTTTAGAAAATTTTGAATTCCAGGTTAGGAGAAAAATTTCTATTTTCCTATATTGGGCTAAGAATCTCTACGGCTATCTGCCGCTACAATTTTAATAGTGAAAATGTAAAAATAGTTGGAAAAGCAACAAAATTGATTGATTGTCGTAAAAAAGACTTGTGAACTACATTTCGAAAGTAACTAAAAAAGTAATAAGGAAGAATTCTATAGTTACTGAAAAAATGTAACTAGTTATCAATTTGTTACTTAATTAAAAAAGTAATTTCGTTACCAAAAAAAGTAATTAGTTACAGTAACTAGCTAAAAGAAACTAGTTACCTCTTATCACTGGTAACATATAACCAAAACCAACTGAAATACTGAAAGCGAACTGAAGTGAACTAAGGAAATTATCCGCTCAGGGCACTGCCCGCCTTGTGGCTACGGTACTCCGTAATTACGACAAGCTCGCCGCGTCTCCATCCCTGCCCTCGGACCCCCTCATCAACGAATGCGAGCCGTAGTAAATTCCAGGAACGACTTAAATCCAGAGTTTATTGCACAACGTTTGGACCCGCTCTGAATTTCCAAAAAAAAAATTTCGCTCTGCCCTAATGTATAATAACTTAAAAAATTCATTTTTGCTTTTGTACATCGGTTTTATGTCAATTGTCTGCCAATTACTGAGAATACGATATCGATAAAAGAAAGATACTGGATATGTTTTACGTTTTGTACCGATTGGCTCGTTAATAAACGATAATGGGAGATAGTACGCATTCGTGGAAATTAGGTTGAAGGCTTTATTGTGAAAGTGTAAAAATAGTTTCATTGAGAAATTGTGCCATATGTTCCATTGTTTAAATTTCCGTGTAATAAAAATTGTGCTTATTTGATACAAATTGATCGCCATGCATTTTGAAAGAAAAGGTTACCATATTTGGTTTCTATCTTGTTGAATATTTGATTAAATTCTCTTAAGAAAATAATTTATAGCTAATTTTTCAGTATTAATTATTATAAATATCCGTGATTATGAAATGGTTATAAATTATACACACTATATCAGATGTATTCGTTTATTTTATAGTACGGAAAGTGAGAAAAATACATTTCGGATGTCCTGTCCATTACTCTACTTGGCATGATACCAACGTCAACAGAGATTTTTAAAAGCCGAAGCGGAGTTTCGTAGAACCTCCTCTAGGTGCTTATAATTTATTTTTTTTTCTTCAATTCAAAATTATCTTTGCTTTCCTTTACGAATGAAATCGTACTCCATATAGATACAAAAAATATGCATGAAATTCTAAAAACGGAAGAATGTCTTCTTTTGATATTCCTGTCATATTCAAATAGTAGTAAGCATCCCAAATTTGTATAAACTAAAGAACCACAGATATTCCTCAGGCTCACTGAACCATTTTCATAATCCAGTTATACTATGTATTATTATGCAGATAAATTCCTTGGAATTAACAGATTAGGGAAACCAGATAGTCTGCTGCTGGAGAGTAAATTGAGGTATAATCCCAATAAGTTTTTTTTCCAAAGAATGTGTTTTTTATTATTAGGGTTGCCACACAGTCACTTAAGTCACTTTTAGTCACTTTTTTTTCTCAAGTCAATTTTGAGTCATTTTTTAAAAATAAAGTCACTATAGTCACTTTTTGAATGATAATATCACTTTATTATCTAGGTCTACATATACCTATTTCTACATTTTTATGAGTTATTTGAATTCCCTTGGAATTGCCTTGAAATTGTTTCATTCTCTCTGAATTCTTTTTAATTCACTTTAATTCTCCTCAATTCACTCACTTCTACTCAATTCAATGGATTTTTGGTCTTTTTTTAATTCACCCTGAAGTTTTTAAACTTGCACTAAATTCCTAGTCATTTCATCGAATTTTTTTGAATTTTCTTAAACGCTTATAAATTCACTCCAAATTTAGTGAATTTTTAAAATAGTTTTGAATTTTTTAAAATGCGTCTTTAGTTTCTTATGAATTTTATGGAATTTTTCTCATTCTCCTGAAATGACTCTGAATTCATTCATTCCATTTACTCCCATTCATCTAAATTCAACGACATTTTTTTGAATTTTGATTTTTTGTTCCATTCACTTGAATGACTCTAAATTCACTCCATTTTAACTGAAATCAGTGGGTTTTTTTCAATTGATTTAAATCCTTTTGAATTTAACTTTAATTGTTTTGAACTCATTCTGAATTCTTATAAATTTCCTTGAATTTCTGTAAATTCCCTCCAAATATAATGAATTCAATGATTTTTTATATATTTTTGAATTGTTTTAAGTTCGTTTAAATTTTCGACATATTCACCTTGAATTTTTATAAATTTCATAGAATTCTTCTCATTTTCCTTAAATTCCTCTAAATTCATTAATTCTATTCACTCCCATTTCTCTAAATTCAACGGAATTTTATGAATTTCAAAAAATGTTTTCCTTTCACTTGAATTATTCTGAATTTATTCTGAATTCTTTTTAATTAATCTTAAATTCGTATGATTTTCCTCGAATATTCAGGAATTTCTTTGAATTTTTGCAAATTCACTCCAAGTTTAATGAATCCAATGAGTTTTTTTGAAAATACCTTTGAATTGTTTGAAATTCATTTGAATTTTTGACAAATTCACCTTGAATTATGATGAATTTTCAAGAATTCTTCTCACTTTCCTCAAATTCTGCTAAATTCGCTAATTCTATTAATTTCCATTTATTTTTCAATAGAATATTTTTGAATTTTAAAAAATTGGTTTCATTCACTTGAATTATTCTAAATTCAGCCTAAATTATTTTAAATTAAGCATGAATTCGTATGATATTCCTCGAATTCTCTGGAATTGCCTTGAATTCTTTTAAATTCACTACAATTTCACTGAAATCAATGGAAGTTTCTTATTTTTTCAATTAATTTGGAATTGAGCCAGAATTCTTATCAATTTATCCTGAATTCTCTCACATTGTTTTTAATTCCCTCGAATTTTTGCAAATTCACTCCAAATTTGATGAATGCAATGAATTTTTGTAACAATATCTTTGAATTGCTTCGAGTTCATTTGATTTTTCGACAAATTCACCTCAAATTTTCATGAGGTTCATGGAATTGTTCTCATTTTCCTCGAATTCCTCTAAATTCACTAATTCTATTCACTCCCATTTATCTGTTTATGGTAATCAGTGAATTTTTTTTGAATTTCAAAACATTTTTTCAATTCACTTGAATTATTCTAAATTCACCCTGAATTCTTTTAAATTAATCTCGAATTCGTATGATTTTCCTCGAATTCTCAGGAATTCCCTCAAATTTTACTAAATCAACTCCAATTTCACTGAAAACAGTGGAAGTTTTTTATTTATTTTTTTTCAATTATGTAATTTGGGATTCAGTCAGAGTTATTATCAATTTATCCAGAATTCTTTCAGAATCTTTTAAATTCCCTTAAATTTGTGAAAATTGACTCCAAATCTAATAAATGCAATGATTTTCTTAAAAATATTCTTGAATTGTTTTAAGTTCGTTTGAATTTTCATGAGTTTCATAGAATTCTTCTCATTTTCCTCAAATTTTTCTAAATTCGCTAATTCCATTCATTTTCATTCATTTTTCAATGTTATATTTCTGAATTTCAAAAAATTTGTCGCATTCACTCGAATTATTATAAATTCAGCCTGAATTCTTTTAAATTAATCTTGAATTCGTATGATTTTCTTGAATTCTCTGGAATTTCCATGAATTCTTCTGAATTCAATTCAATTTCGCTGAAATCAATGGAAGTTTTTTTTCAATTAATTTAGAATTCAGCCAGAATCCTTATTAACTTATCCCGAATTCTTTCTAATTCTTTCAAATTTCCTTGAATTTTTAGAAATTCACTCCAAGTTTAATGAATCCTATGAATTTAAAAAAAATATTTTTGAATTGTTTTTAGTTCATTTGATTTTTCAACAAATTCACCTTGAATTTTCATGAATTTAAAGAATTCTTCTCATTTTCCTTAAGTTCCTCTTAATTCACTCATTCTATTTACTCCCATTTGTCTGTTTATGGAATTCAGTGAAAGTTTATTGAATTCCACAACATTTTCTCAATTCACTTGAATTATTTCAAATTCACCCTAAATTCTTTCAAAATAATCTCGAATTCATATGAATTTAATTGAATTCTCTGGAATCTCCTTGAATTCCTTTAAATTTGTTCTAATTTTACTGAAATCAATAGATATTTATGATTTTTTTCAATGAATTTGGAATTCGGCCAGAATTCCTACTAATTTATCCTCAATTCTTTCAAATTCTTTTAAATTCTCTCGATTTTTTGCATGTTCACTGCAAATTTGATGAATGCAATACATTTTTTTGAATATTTGTGAATTGTTTCAAGTTCGTGTGAATTTTCCACAAATTCACCTTGAATTTTTATGAATTTCATAGAATTCTCCTCGTTTTCCTCAAATTCTTCTAAATTCGCTAATTCTATTCATTTTCTTTTTTTTCAATTGTATATTTTTGAATTTTAAGAAACTTGTTCCATTCACTTGAATTATTCTAAATCCACCCTGAATTCTTTTAATTTAGACTTGAATTCGTATGATTTTCCTGGAATTCTCTGGACTTCAATTAAATTCTTCTAAATTCACTCCAATTTTACTGAAATCAATGGGAGTTTTTTATTTTTTTCAATTATGTAATTTGGAATTCAGCCAGAATTTTTACTAATTTATCCTTAATTATTTTAAATTCTTTCAAACTCCCTTGAATTTTCACAAATTTACTCCAAATTTAATAAATGCAGTGAGTTTTTCTGAATATTTTTGAATTGTTTTAAGTTCATTTGAATTTTTTAAGAATTCACCTTGGATTTTTATCACTTTTATCGAATTCATCTTATCTTTTTTGTTTTGACATTATTAACCTTCTAGGTGTAAGATTGTTTTTGTACGTGAAAGAAAAATTTATAACGGTCAGGAAGAGATAAGGATAAGTCAGGGAAAAGACGGGGAATTTCGAAATTGGGATTTTTTAGCAACCCTGATTCAATTCATTGGTTCTTTTTTTTAATTAAAAAAAATGTTTTGAATTCACTTTTGTTTTGTTGAATTTGACCTCAATTCTATTCACTCCCATTTTTTTTAATTGGATGGAAATTTTTTCAATTTTTTAAATTTTGTTCAGTTCACTCAAGTTCTTGGGAATTTCGTCAAAGTCTCTTAAACTCTCCTAAATTCACTCCAATTTTATTGAAATCAATGAATTTTTTGGATTTTCGGGTTCTTTAAATTCATTTGTATCCATTAGAGATTAAGACTAGAAATTAGTCATTTTTGGTCACTTTTTGCATCAAATAGGTCACCTTTTTCACTTTTTCCAAGTAAATTAGGCTGTGGCAGCCCTGTCCATCATTAATAAGAGTTAAATAAAAAATGTTGAAAAAATGCTTTACTTTTTTATTAATAATATTTCCCATAAAATGAAAACTTTTCATAAACTTCTGATACTATCTTTTGTACTCCATGAAGTGTTTGAAAAAATATTTGTCAACACATTGCATTAAATATTTCGCGTTTCGTTTAGTTCGTTAGTTTGTTTCGATGAAATCTTCATGTACTTTTCACTCATTTCGAAATGTTGCCCCCTATATCTAATCTGAGATTTTATATTTATAGTCTACGATAAATTGTAGCAAATATTTGGCCAGTTATTCATGACAGTGTTGACGTCGAAGACAAACCGGAAGTCGGTTTTATTGCCTTTAAGAAACTTTAACAAAGAATCTTTCCCAGATTATTTGGAAGTATTGAATTTGAGAAAACTATGGTACATTAGTCTTTTCAAAAATAATACTATTTTTAAATAATATTAACTGGTCATGTTTTAATTACTTTACATAATTATTCTAACAAAAAGCCTATTTATTTCCTCTTAATTCAAGGGTCTTCATTTGAGGGCGGCCATTGGACCGGGAAACCGGGAAAACCGGGAACCAACAGTGAATTTATTTGTTGACCGGAAATTTCACAAATTTGTAGAAGAAAAATGTATCCAATCACTTGTCATCTCACAAATTTCATATCACATGATGTAATGCAATTTAAAATAAGTTTCATTTCAACTTATTTTTAATGTAAAGTTCAGTTGTTAACTTTTCAATTATGAAATCGTCCAGTTCACAATGCGTAATTCTAAAATCATTTACGATAAAAATTCTCCACTTTAGGTCTTCATTTTAACCGTACATTTTCAATTTGAAGAATTTGTAAATGCAGTTTTGGAGACTTAAACAATTATAAAATTAAAAGCGTCTGGAAATGAAAATTGCTGATGAAAAATTTTTTAAGTTGGTCAACTGTAAATATTAATTAATTAATCATTTTCCAAATTAAACTGTAGTTCAAGTATCAAAAATTGAACAATAATTGACTTTACCAGACGATTCTGAATCTGGTCAAAATTAAATAATTTACAGATTTTAACATTGAACATTGAACTATTTCAATTCGAAAGCCTTAGTAGTTAAATAATGTAAACATTCGATTGAAACTTTATCAATTATTTTCAATTTCAAATAATTTCAAATTAATAGATTCATGATTAAATGCTTTTATTAAATTTCAATTTCTTTGAATGTTTAATTCGTAAATGAAAGTGTTGGATTTTGATGTGTAAAAAAATGAACAATTATTAATTTGAAACGACTTAAAATTAAAAAAATTCGACTTGAACGGATTTATGTACGAAAAAACGTTTGAATTTCACAATTTTAATTTTAAAAGAAAGGGAAGAAATTTTGGTATTTAATTATTTTTTTGAATTGGAAGAGAAACTTTTTGTTTCTTACATTTTTTTGAGTTGAGTGCGGGCAAATTTGGTATTTTTAATACTTTTGCTGAGTTTTAAAGGAGGAAATTTTTATTTTTGTTGAATTGGCAGAGGGACATTTTATACTTTTAAGATTTTTTTCTAGTTGGAAAGAAGCAAACTTTGTTTTTCAGTATTTTTTTAATTGGAAGGAGGATCATTCTTTATTTTTAAGATTTTCATTGAGTTGGAAGGGAGAAAATTTGGTTTTTTAAATATTTTTGTTAAGCTTCAAAGAAGGAAATTTTTATTTCGAATTGTCAGAGGAACATTTCATATTTTCAAGACTCTTACCGAGCTGGAAAGGAGGAAACTTTGGCTTTCAATATTTTATGAATAGGAAGAAGGATAATTCTTTATTTTAAAAATTTTTATCGAGTTGAAAAAGAGGAAACTTTGGTTTTCAATATGTTATGAATTAGAAGAAGAAGAATTTTTTATTTTTTTAAATTTTATCGAGTTGAAGGGAGAAAATTTGATCGTTTAATTTCCTCTTCAATTAGAAGAAAGACATTTGTTTATTTTTCGTCGAATATGCGCAGCTAAAAGAAGACTTATATGTTTGTAAAGTTTTTTTTCATGTTGTCCATGTTCTACTACAACTTTCGACATGATTGACGTTTCTCGATGATTTTTTTTTAAAGCAAGTGATGGTAGTCGGAGTGATATATGCACATGAAGATTTGCGATTGTCAATCACAGCCAAATAGGACCTCGAAAATGTAACATCGAAAATTGATTTTTTATTAACGTTTTTGTTTATGTTTCACTATAACTTTGGACAGGATTGACGTATTGGGATGCATTTTTCCTAAAGTGCACCTAATGATAAGCCAGAGTATAAGTCGGCAAAATCTACCTCTCAATTACATTTGGCCCCATTTTCAGTATTTAAAAAAAACCACCCGTTTATAGTTGGCCATACCCCAATTCGAAGACATCTATCCCTGAATCACATTTGGCCCCATTTCCAGTACAATGGAACCTCGATTTAGAGAGGATCTTGGGTATGGTCTGCTATAACCTTGAGGACCTTCCAGGAATTTCTGTGATGTAAACAGTCAGGGCCGTTTGAAACAGTGCTCCCAACGCGGGCTCCACGCGGTATTGCGCGTGCGTCGCGCATGGCGCCTGATTGGATGCTTTTCGCACGTTGCTTAAAATGCTAAAAAATATATTTTTTCATTATAGAAAATAGCTTTTTAACTTACAGATTCATCCATCAGACCAAATTCAATTAATTCTGAGCAAAATTTAAAATAATTAAATCACTACTCTGTAAATAAAAAATATAATATACTAGAATAATAAATTATTAATATTATAATAATTTATAAATTACAAGTATGATGAATGAATAAAGTATATTTTTTATTTACAGAATAGAGATTTGATTATTTTTGTCTAATGGATAATTCTATAAGTTAAAAAGCCATTATTTATAATAAACTAACAAAAACACATCACATACGTCCTAAACTACGACCTAAGATAGATTTATGGTATGTATGAACATCTTCGATAAACGTTTACTGAAATTGAAATCTCACATAGAGCAGAAGTAAAAAAAAAATAACTTTTACTTCTCCATGCACATATCAATATGTAGAAGAATACTGTACGAAGTCAAAAAAATAAGTTTCACTCTTTCATACACATATCAATATGTAGAAGAATACTGTACGAAGTCGAAAGAATAAGTGAACGAAGTCAAAAAAAAAACTTTCACTCTTCCATACACATGTCAATATGTAGAAGAATATTGTACGAAGTCGAAAGAATAAGTGAACGAAGTCAAAAAAATAAGTTTTACTTTTCCATACGTATATCAATATGTAGAAGAATACTATACGAAGTCGAAAGAATAACTGAACGAAGTCAAAAAAATAACTTTCACTCTTCCATACACATATCAATATGTAGAAGGATACCGTACGAAACCGAAAGAATAACTGAAGGGCTCCTTTGAGTGGGTGAAGAGAAGCAAGCCTCAGGTCTCTGACACACAACACAACGCATGTGTCAGAGCCTTGCATTACACTTTCGAGCCACGGTTTCCCTCGACTCAGACGCGATTCCACATATCGAGGTGTAAGATGTTTGCACATCAAAAATACATTTTTTAGCGTTTTAAACAGCGCATGGGCCCTAATGAACGTTATTTTTGAAAAATGTTTAAAAGCCCAGAAATGACCTAAGAAACATGGTTCAATTGATGAATGATATGCATCAAATTTGTCTGTGAAAAGGGTAAATTAAATATTTAGCTAAAATGAGGAACAAATTATGCTGCTACACGTTAAAATATTTGTTTGTCTGCTTATTTACTTTAAACGTTTGAGGACCGTTCAGCTTCGCGTTCAAAATAAGAGCTTCCTCTCCAATGATCGGCCCGGACTTTGGATCACCTCTGTCTCTCACTTCCATAAACCGTGCTAACACAGCAGCATCCAAAACCATATTATCACTTCTTTTCGGCGATTTCTTCTGCAAATATTCATAACTCTTAACTTTATTCCTTAACTCAAATTCGCGAGCTCACATCTTGGTACGTTCTCTCACAGATACCATATTTCTGTAAAATTGGCTGTTATTCCTCTTTAAA
>JAUMHM010062856.1:0-14438 GCA_032362435.1 Melikaiella ostensackeni
AATCACATTTTTAGTGAAAAAATCTATCCAGTCACTTCAAGTGTTACTTGATACTACATCATATGATACTCAGTAATAATATTTCTCGTTTTCAAAATTTCTATGATTTCAATGTAAAGTTATAACTTTGAATGCGAAATTCTGTAACATTGTAATCTTTGACGCCTTGAAACGAAAGTTTTTTTGCTTTAAAAGCTTAAATTCACAAATATTTGGTTCAAACTTTCCTAATTTTCGTAGGTTTCCAATTTCATGTTTCACAATGTTGCACAATTTTGAATGTTTCATTTTGAAATAGTGTCTAATTCTGAATTGGGCAATATTCAATGATAATTTATGAAGTCAAAATTTTGTCGTTGGGACACATATTTATCGGGGGAAGGGGGAGAGGGGTTAAAAAATCAACATTTTATTACATATTCGTAAAAATAAGCATTCAATAAGTTTTGAGCGAATAATATCCTCTTTAACAATTAATGGCTCTTTTAATATCAATTCAAAAAATGTTATTCTCACTGAATTGAAATTTTCCCAAACCGATAATAGTTTCAAATTGAAATATTAAAAATGTCATATCAATTCCACTATCAAATCTTTCAAAATTGCGAAATTTCATATTGAAAGCCTTGGTGTATAATCTTATATTTAATAGTTTCGATTTGAATATTCTAAATTGTTTGGTTTCGATTTCAAACGTACAAAACTGTCTGGCGTTTTAAATCCTTCGTTAGATGCTATATTTTCCATTTTTCCCTTTCATAAGTTTTAATTCTGCAATTACAACCTGAAATGCTTGGATTTTTGAAAGAATAATTAACATTTTAAAAACTGATAATTTTTTAACGATTTAAATTTACTTTAAACAATTGAAATTTTAAAGTTATATGTTTAACAATTTCAAAATTAATATCACGATTCTTAGTCATGAACAAATTTTTCAGTTTTTGATAATTTTCCAATTCGTTTAGCATTTAACGTTTCGATAATAATAGACTATTTAAAATTTAAGAAATTAAATTTATGATGAATAGAAATTCAAATTCTACTTTAACGTTCAACATTCAAAGAAAAAGAAAGAAACCTCCAAATCCTAACTTAGAGGATTAGTAGGTTGCCTTCTTTTTCTTCCCTCTTTTTTTAATTGGATTTTTTTAATCTAATTGGAGACATTCAAGAGTGTGTTGACCAAATTTGATTGTTCGATTCTTAGTTTTTTGATTTCCGAGAATTTCGTAGTTAAATAAACTATTTTCACAAACTTCAAAGTTATTTAAAATTAATGATAATTGTTTTTATTAATATTTTGTTTGTGGCTATATGTACCGAAATTTCGACACGAAGAACCCGATTTTTTCGTAATGAATAGCGGGAGCTGGAAAAGAGACTATTTGTACCGAAATCTCCGCACAAATAGCCACATTTTTCAGTACGCATAGACACTGTCTATTATTTTTTAATGATATTTTGCCATTTTCATTTAGCTACAGTAGAAAGCGTTCATGAATTTTCAAAATGTTCTTCAATCCAGTCAGAAGGAAAAAAAATTATTACAAATACTTGAAAATAGGTTTATGTATTTATTTTTATATACTCATAAAAATATTTCAAATGAAGTTTACTCATCCGCACATGAAAACGATGTCAACAAAGCTATAAATGTAATATAAAAGTATTACTAAATGTTGTTCCGTATGCGAAAAAATTCTCAATAGTAAGTTTATTGCTTTGATGACATCGTGTTTATGTACAGATGATCACGTAATATTAATTTAACATTGAAACTTAAATATAATATTGTAATTTAGACTCCTCCTGATCTATAATTAGAAATCGGAACTGAAAATGATTTTCCAATTTCACCAATTTTAAGCTTGTTCTCAAAAAGCCTGTGACTTTGAAGTTTACATTTCCATATCGACACTCGCTATTAAGTTACAGGTTTGCAAAATAAGATGACGCAGGCAGAATAATAAAAAAGTAACGAAAAGATTTTTATTTAGATTTTGATAAGTCTTCACATTAATCAAATATTGCAACGAATATTCAAAGAAAACATATTTTGAACATTTATTAAAAACTGCGCTCAAATTTTTTCTCATATGAAAGAACTGGTATTTGGTAGTTTGTGACCTTTTTTAAAATTCTCTCACTTTCAGAATTTGTGAATCGTATTAACATCTACTAAAAATTTCGACCGAAACTTCTTAACATGGTAGAAAGATAGCGTTTGCTATTTTTCAAAAATTTTGAGAAACATATACATCTTACAATTTTCATTGAATTTAGAAATGCCAGTAAAATCATTTTTAAATCATTTTAGCATCCAAGAGAACAACTCTTAGGAAAATGAAGATTTCTCTTTTAAAAATGCTCTTCATTTTTTCATTGGATTAACCTAGTTAAAAAACGTGACCTTCATTTTGAGACTCAAAAAAGTGTCTCAAATGCTTGATCGATTTGTCAAATCCTTCGAAAGCTAGCATGGCAATAACATTTAAGTAACCAAACAGAGACAAACAAAATTGAGTTTTTTCGGTCTCCTTAAAATAATGATGAAGAATTGAAAAAATAATTTAATTTCCGGGAAATTGTCTCACAATATGGTTTTAAGGAATTCTTCCAAATTTAATGAATTAACATAAAGGGCAGAATTTCTAAGGACTTTTTTTTTAAAGATTTCAGAATATTTCTAAGAAACTCGAATTATTTAAAAGTATTTTAGGATAAAAAACGACATTTCACAAGATTTCTGAGAATCTAAATGATTTCAAAGTAAAATTTTATATTTTATTTTGTTCATTTATTTAGAAATTCTTTGGGTTCCAGATTTCTTAAATTAGATTTAAAAGCATTTATAGTTTTAAATGAAGACAATTGAACTATTGAACATTATTAAATGAAAACAATTTCAAATCGGTAAAATTATAAATATAATTCTTAAATTAATTCGTATTAATTATATAAACTGTTTGGTAATAAATAAATTTTAATTTGAAATTTGAATTTAAAGGCTTAAAGATTTCAGGATTTTATAAGAATTTCATAAATTAGTCAATTACAAAATTAGTAGCGTCTCAAGTTTAAAATATTGATAGTCAGGTTTGAGATTCAAATAATTTCAAAATAAAATAATTCAAGGTTGACCCCTACCCAATTGCATAAAAAAGGCAAATATTGGTTCTGTTGCAGCACGAAGGTCCTACATAGCTACATAAAAATTATAAATAAAAATTCTCGAAATTAATTATACTTTTGCAAACGTACTTCCATGAACTACAGATTCTGATAATTACTTCGATTTTATTTTCTGTATTTTTTTGCAGTTGCTAGTGGTAAATTGAAAATGTAAAAGTTATGAATACTCAATCGTTTCTAAAAACAATTTGATAAATCTTATTTTATGATAAGACGTGAACTGCATGCCAAGTTATGAAAAATCTTATGCATAATAGTTAAATACGTCATGAAGTCTAAAGAAAATTAAGAATGCCAGCTCAATTCTTCTCTCATAAAATTGTTTAAATGATTTAATTTGCTGATTATGTAACGCCTTCTAACAAGTTTTGTTTTTAACCTCTTGCGTATTTCTGCTAATCTCCCACTTATTGAAATATTTTCACGACCCCTCCCACCTACCCTCCAAGAAAAAACAAAAAAGCATTACATGATTTTTGTACAGCCTTCATTGAGAGTGTTCCGAGGAAATATGATCCATATACATAAAAATTAAAAAACAAGTACCATCCTCTACTTCAAACATTTTTAATTTGTGAAATTAAGCTTATGATTTAACTTCGAGAATTAAATTCAGTTTGTGGATTTACAATATTTTGCGTGTATAGGGTTTTAAAGAAGATTTCTTTGGCAAAGCAAATGGTGCCGTTGGACACCGTTTTTTAGTGGATCGCCGTAACCCATGCATTTCGCTTATCTAGACTTTGAGGGTTGAAAAAATGTTTGATAATAATAGGATACTTTGTACCATTTGAGAGCCCTTAATAAGCCCTTTATTTCTAAGAAAGGCGAGGATCGATCAAGGGAACAGTTTTGAAGTTACGGGTATGGCGGTCCTTGCTTCAAATGAACTTAGCGCATAAGCTATTTTTTATTGAAAATTGCAGAGCCCGAAATCTGGGCCATATGATTTATTTCAGTCGTGATTGAGACCTTAATTTTGGTTTCAAACCGGGATTGATTGCAGCACTGGTTTTGGCATTATAAGCATTATAAGGACTTAGTAATTAGCCCTAGCATAGATCGAAAGCCATAAATAAGCCCTCAATTTCTAAGGAATCCCAAGATTATTATATTAAAAGTTTTCAAGTTACAGGCATGCAGTGCTAGCTTTATGTGAAGTCAGTGCTCAAGTCGTCTTTTCTGAAAAAAATGCAGAGCCCAGAATTTGCACAGGTTTCCAATGAAATGTAGTTTGCAATAAAACTATATGCCTCAAAAGAATGTATGCAAAGTAGAAAGTATCTATTAATTTCTTCCCGCGTTATTGAAAAGTTATATTATACGTTTTGTTATTTTTACATTATGGATACATAATAATAAGGTTTACACACTCAAAATATGGAAGTGTAAGATATTTGGGTCCATATCATATAAGAGGAATAGATAAATACATCTCATAAGTTCGACTAGTCGTAATTGCTTTTAAATGATCTGATTTTCCTTCGAATACAAAACCAACATGTGTCGTTCCTCTAAGATATCTAAATACTCGCTTAACATCCATCGTCATTTTCAGTGGGATTAACTGTTTTCTTGCAAGATAATTTACTACGAGACTAAATGCGTACAAGGTTTCGACATACGATGTCTCAAAAATATAAGAAACTTATGATCTTGTTTTTACAAAATTCCTAATCTCTAGAAAAGTCGTGAGTTTGATAATTTTTCGAAATGCCAACTCGGAGTTCTATGCTTATATTTAATAAAAACTAGTATACAATGTAGTATATAATAAAACTATATGCCTCCAAATAATGTATGCGAACTATAAAGTAATTTTGCATCTTTTCCAGCATTACTAACAATTTTTATCACTCGTTTTGTTACTTTGACATTAAAGATGCTTAAAGATGCATATGTGGTTTCGACATGCGATGTTTTAAAAATGTAAGAAGTTTACAATATTATACTTGGGGGTTGTTTAAACATCCCTCAAGCATTCAAATGAGGGAATCGACATTTCCTAAAAAGCAACTCACGGAAGATTTTTTGATTATGCTATTGAAGTCGGAAATCACTTTACAATAAATGCAAGAAACACCACCAAGCAAGCAAATTTATTCAATTCATTTGAAGGGTAGTTTTAACATCCCTTACAGATTCAAGCAAAAACATAGCCATTTGCTGAAAAGCAAAATCACGGGAGATTTCTCGATTATACTATTGGAGGCGGAAATCATTTTACAATAAATGCTAGGAACGACTCCAAGCAAGCAAATTTGGTGAACTTATTTTAAGGTTGTTTTAACATCTCTTAAAGGTTCAAGCAAGAAAATCGAAATTTCCTACGAGGTAAAATCACGGGAGACTTTTGACTATACCAGTGGAGTCAAAAATCAATTTATGATAAAGAAAAAAAAACATTTTCTAGTAGGAAAAATCGAGTCTTAAATAAATAAATTTCCTTTTCCATTTAAAATCAAAAACAAATATAGTAATTTGTACGCGAAGAACATATAACACCTACCGCGAAGTGCGAGATCCACATGTTTCAGAGCGATACGATATATCTATTATATCTATAATATATAATAAAATAATATAGTAATAATCCTATAATAAAATTGTTTGAAGAAAAACTGTGTTTGGCGTTACCAAAATATTTTTTCGAAAGTTTAATAGCGATAATTAGAGAACGGTTTCATTGATTAATATGAAAATTGCAGAAAACTTGTTAAACACATATATTAGAATTGAAATATATAGTTGAGAAAATTAATTTTTTTTAAATCTTAAATTTGGACCATTTATTTTTGAAAAAAAATTAACAATCAACTAAAGTTTTTTCCATTAATTCCAATCCAAAATAGAACGAAAATGAGTAGAAATCAATTTTTCGCGATCTGTTTGGTTCTGTCCCTAGATTTTCAATTAAATTATTATTTTATGTATCATTTTCAAAAATTGTGTTACTGACAAAAATATTTTGTAGATCATACATTGCACTATTTTCAAAACTATTCTAATTAAGAACAATGAACTTTCTGTGCTTGAAGAATAAGGAATAAAATTATGGATTTGAAAGCATTTTTTTCTATCCTAAAATATGAACAATTGAAACTCAATACAAAAGATTCGAATGAGCAACAATTATTGATAACATTCTTATGACACTATTTCTCAATTTTGATTGATGAACTTGATTTTGAGGACATGTTAGGAGAGATGAAGCCAGATTGGCTTATGCTTACGAGTATTTACAAGAAAACTATAATATAGTTAGAGTTTCGAAAATTGAGCTATTATTTTGAAAAATAAGATGAGACCGACAAAATAATAAAACGTAGCACAAAGATGTTTATTTTAATTCTTATAAGTCTTTACATTAATTAAATATTGCCAGCAATATTTGAAGAAAAAATATTTTTTTCATGTACTAAAAACTGCGCTTAAATTTCTGGTTCTATCAAAAAACTGGTTTTTGGTAGTTTTTGAACATTTTCAAAATCCTAAAACTTTTTAAATTTGTCAATCTTGTTAACATCTACTAAAAATTTTGACTGAAACTTCTTAATATGGTAAAAGAATAACGTTATTCATTTCTTGAACATTTAGAAAATCATATACCTATTATAATTTTAATTAAAATTAAACAAATTGAGTTTCAAAAATTGCAATCATAGCAATCTAAAATAGAAAAATATTTGATTGGAAGATTTCGAGAAAGAATAATAATTCTAAATGAAGTGTGCAAAATTAAACGATTTGAGACTAAAAAGTTAAAAATTGAGTTGTTTAAAATCAAAATAGATAAAAATTGAAATAGATGAATTTTGAAAAGTATAATTAACAATATTGGAATTTTCAAAATCCTTAAACATTGTAAATTTGCTTAATATGAATAAAATTTTGAGGGGTAATAGTATAAAAAGGTTTTAATACCACAATAATTTTTGGTAATTGCAATTTTTCCAGTTTTAGATAAAGTTCGGATTTCTTTAGTTTTCAACGTTCCACAATAGAAACTTCTTAAATTTTTTATGTTTCCCATTAAAAATTACTTTATTTTAGACGGTGAAAATTATGATGAGTTCATTTCTTGATCAGAAACACTTGTCTAGTTAATCTTAATGTAAAATTGTAATTCTTTTATGTAATAGAAATGTAAAATTCCTGAATTTTGGAAACTTTGACTTTGAAACATTCAGTTTAGTTTTCAATTTCAAAATTTCAAATTTTAATCGCTTAGAGTTGAAAATGACTTAAATTAAAAAGTTTTTAATTGTAAATTACTCAAGTTTAGACACTCTTAATTACAAAATAATACGATTTTAATTCCTTTCAATTTTGAATTATTCGATTTTGAAAATTCTGATCTTAAATTCATCACTTTTGAACGTTTTGAAATCGTCCTACTTTCGAAATTTCAATCTAAAGTCACTTGATTTCGAGATTCTTCATTTCAAAATAAAACTGTTAATTTTGAACACTTTGATGACAAATCATAAAATTTGAACTCCCTTCTGATGAAATTTTCTGATTTTCAAAATTAGTGTCTTAAATTTGTCAATTTTAAGAGCTTCTGATTGAAATTTCTAAAACTCTAAATATTTGAAAATTTTGTGCAAAAATGGATTTTATAATTGTTTATCTTTTCAATCTTGGGAAATGAAAATCAAGAAACATGAACGCGGGCTTCATGTGCGTGCACTTACCGCTACTTATTAAAAAAAAGCAATTTTAAATTAGTAACATTCAGAATCGAATAATATCCATTTGAAGGCCTCTGAGAATGTCATTTAAAATTGAATATTAAAAATTGTATATTTTGTAATGAAAAATAAACAAAAACAAAGTAGATTAAAATTATAATTTCTCCAAAAATAAATAACCGAATTCCTCGATTTATAAAATTATGCGGGTGAAAAGTAGAGATCTTTGTTCAAATAAACGAGTTAAGTTATCATTAATCAACAAATGCGAAATTAACTGCAAACCGAGCTGCAAACTAGAAGTTGATGACAGTATTTCTCAACAATTAAAAAGGTGTATTTTTTATTAAAATTTGAAGATTCCCGTAATCTAAATTTGGAAAAAGTGCATTTTTTAAAATCGATTAAAGCCGATTAGTCAATCACAAAATCCATTTCCTTCTTTCAACTGAAAATAGAAAAAAAATCGAAAAAAGTGACAAAAAACATCAGCTAGGTTTAGTCTCTTTTGATAAGGTTTTGTCCTTGTCGGTTTTTACAGCGGGCTTTGCGTATGCGTGTTTGCATTGTTATGTGCATAATTTTTATTTTTATGTCTCACCATTTTTCAAAATTTTATGTTTTTTTTTGTTTTATGGGATTTAATGAATTATCTATCAAGTAAAATGAATTTCAAAATTTAAAATAAATCTATTAATTTCTACTGGTTTGTATTATATTCTTCTTCTCAATAACTATACATTTTCTTGGTGTACCACCACTCTATATCCCATGATATTCCACAAAATCCCTTTTTCCCTTTTGATAAATTAAAATCATTGGCTGTTATATAATGACTATACCTGTTTGAAGTTTGCTTAATTATTTATTTTCCACAGAAACATCGAGTGTAATTGAACTATTTCTAATATTTTGTATACTGATTACTACAATTTTCTGTGAATTTTATATCCTACAATACTCTACAATATAGATAATGATAATGCTATTAAATTACTCATCTGGAATCTTAATGATCAACTCTAAAATCAGAATTTTCTATACCATGGTGAGATTTTTGACACTATAATTCAAATCTCACGATAAATTACAGAATAGACTATTTCCTCAAACTTCAAAATTATTTAAGATTAACGGCAATTACTTATATTCCTATTTTTTCATGATATTTTGCCATTTTTATTTAGCTAAGGTAAAAAGCGGCTTGATGAAATCCGAAAAGTTTATTCAAACCAATTAGAAAATGAGAGTTTATCACAAATACTTAAAAATTGGTTTAAGTATTTATTTGAATCTTTTCATAAAAATATTTTTGATAAAGTTGACTCATCATCACATAAAAAAAGCTGCAAATACAATGATACAAACACGAAGCACATAACATCGAAGTAAAATGTCAAATCATTCAATCATACGATCTGATGTTTTGAGCATGGCGATATAATTATTATGACTTAAATTATGCCGCAAAGCATCGCGGAAAGCTATTAAAGAAAAAGAAACGTATCTAAAGGTATTAATATTTTTTTCCGTATAAGAAAGAATTCTCGAACAATAAGTTTATTGCTCTGTTGACATCATGTTTATGTATAGATGAGCATGTAATATTAATATAAATGTGAAACTTGAATAAAAAATTGTTATTTGAATTCCTCACGAACTATAGTCAGAAATCGGAACTGAAATTTTTTTCAATTTGACCAACTTTGAGGCAGATAAAATAATAAAAAGTAACACAAAGATGTTTACTTTCATTCTTATAACTTTTTATATTAATTAAATATTGCCAGTGATATTTAAAGAAAAAATATTTTTGCATGTAGTAAAAACTGCTTAAATTTCTGGTACTATCAAAAAACTGGTTCTTGGTAGTTTGTGAACATTTTAAAAATCATAAAATTTTTAAAATTTGTAATTCTTGTTAACATCTACTAAAAATTTTGACCAAGACTTCTTAATATGGTAAAAAGATAGCGATTGTCATTCCTTGAAGATTTTGAAAATCGTATACCTATTATAATTTCCATTGAATTTGAACATTGCAGTAAGACCCTTTTGCAATCTCTTTGGCATCCACCAGAACCTTTTACAACAACTCCTAAAACTCTTAGAAAAATTATGTTATCAATTTTGAAAATGCTCTACATTTTCTTCATTGGATGAACCTAGTTAAAGAGCTTGACCTTCATTTTAAGACCCTAAATTTCGATTTTTTTTTTTAAGATTTAAGAATATTTCTGAGTATTTCGAAGTATTCAGAGAGATTTCAGAATATTTTAACGGTTTCTATGGGATTCCAATGCATTTCATAAGATTTCAATGGACCTAATCAGCTTTCAAGTAATTTCAACACAATTCGAGAAATTTCAAAGGGTTTCAGTGTGAAATTTTATATCCTAATTTTATTTATTTAGATGGAATTTCTTTAGGATCAAGATTTTTTTCATTAGATTTAAAAGCGTTTATGATTTAAAATTAAAATCACTGAGATATTGAACACTATTAAATAAAAGCAATTTCAAATTGGTAACATACTAAATCGGATAATTTTAATTTACAGACCATGAAAATTAGAGTGTATTTCAAAATTAAAAATTGAAAATTGTATAATTTATAATTGAAAGAGCTTGCTTGCGTGAATACATCCAGATTGCGCAATATTTTATTTTCAACTAAAAGTCTTTATAGTTGAATAATTGCAAGTAAATGTAGAATGTTCCCCAACGAACAAGTGCAAATCCAAATTTTTATTTGTTTTCTATTATGGCCCTATTCATACAGTGAGTAGAGTAACCCGCCGCACAGTGGGGCAATTTGGCAATAACGGCGTCAATAAACTGTAACTGCATCAAATTAGATTGAAAAATAATAAAACTTTGTACACCGGAGGTGTAGGTATCGCTGAATATGAATCTGTTGCCGCATTTGCAAAATTCAAAATGGCGGCAGCTGTACAAGCGGCCAAAGTTGGGTAGTTTCGTTTTTTTTCGAAAAAATATGAACTTTATAGTAGCACAGCTTTATGTGCAATAAATTTTGAAATGTGTAAAACATTTTATTCTATGTCTATGATGTTGCTGATGATGAATCTGAAGTTAGATTTTCAGAATTCAAAGTGGCTGATCCAATATGACTGCTTAAATGATAAAAAAGTTTATAAATCTTGGTCAAAAGGAGTCATGCTTACGAAAGTTTGTATACGGAAAATTTTAGGGTCGCTGAATATGAATCTAGAATCAGATTTTCAAAACTCAAAATGGCCAATCCAATATAGTGGAGCAAAAACTTGGACAATTGACAGATTTTTGTAAAAATCAGTACCTCGGGATTATTTGGGACTCTGATTCCTAATCTTAGAATGAATTTTGCAAATTCGAAATGGCCGCTCCAATAAAGCGGACGAAAAAATTTAAAAATTTACAAATGTTTGTAAAAATCTGTACCTCCTGATTGGTTAAGGTTCCGATTCCGTATTTCAGGTCAGATTTTCATAATTCAAAAGGACCGATCAAATATGGTGGACGAAAAATTGAAAAACTCATAAATGTTTGTGACAATCAGTACCCTGGGTTTTTCTAGGTGGTTGATTACGGATCTTCAATCAGATTTTGATAATTCAAAATGGCCGATGACAAATTGGAGAGTAAAAGTTTAAAAGGCTCATGAATGCTTATAGAAAGGCTTTTTAACTGATTTAAATTAAATTTTTTTACTTTTTTAATTTACACGTGATGTATTTATTACTAGATCTGAAAAAATTATAATTAATTGGATACTGGATAGGCCACTTCATAAGATTTTGATCGTCGAAACAATCTACTCGAGCACGCAAATGTAATAATAAAAACAAGGGAGGTCGTAACTACATTTTACCTTTTTCTTGGGCAACTTCATGTCGTACAAAAACAAAGAAATTTTTACTCTTTTTACTTGGGCAACTTCGTGTAGTACAAAAACAAAGAAATTCTTACTCTTTTCTTGGGCAACTTCATGTCGTATAAAAACAAAGAAATTCTTACTCTTTTCTGGGGCAACTTCGTGTAGTACAAAAACAAAGAAATTCTTACTCTTTTCTTGTGCAACTTCATGTCGTATAAAAACGAAGAAATTCTTACTCTTTTCTTGGGCTACTTCATGTCGTACAAAAATAAAGAAATTCTAACCCTTTTCCGTTAGTATGGAAAATATCTAACAACTGCATCTGAAGTTAATCATTCTAACAGTTTTTATACAAGCGATTACATAATAATAAAGAGGATATAAAATACGTTCGACTACAAAACCACTAGAATAGATCAAATTCGTTCTCATTTGAATACATATTTCATCAGACATTACAAAAAGTTTTGGATTGATGTTCATCGAAGCGTGAGAGGTTTGAGAATAAATATAAAGATTTTATGCTCGAAAAATTGGAGTGTGAATTCAAAAATTCGACTCAACTCAAATCTTGTAATTTAACATTACAAACTTCTTCAGCATCGTCTCGTGGACGTGGACGCCCACGTGCGAGTTATGAAGATTGTAGTGAAAGAACGCAGCAAAGACGTGCTCAAACCCTGCGCCATAACCATAGCCAAGAAGTATTATTAAAAGCAATTGCACCATTACAACAGCAGTCTCAAATCGATATTAATGATCCTGAAGCATATGATGACAATTTAATGAACAAAACATTGGCAATTTACATGGATGTTGGTTTGACCAAATCTAAATATGATACCCTCCGAGCACATCAAAGCTTTTTATCGGGAAATAAACAATTGCCTCCTTACAAAAAACTTTCATCTGCGAAGCAAGAATGTTATCCCGATAATATTAAAATTAATGATAATGGTGCTCAAATTCAATTACAGTCCTCGCTTGATCATACGTGACGTAGAATTTTTTCATTACTTTCAACCAAAGGATTAAAGAAATATAAGGAATGACTCTGCAGTAGTATTAAGTGGAAAATGGAGTTTAAATGGTGCTTTGGGTCAGCAATAATTCAAGCAGGGCTGGTCAGATTCTGCGAAAAATTCAGCGAACAGTGATGCTTTAGTATTCATGGTATCGTACGTATCTCTTATGTAATATTACATCTTCAGATGGAGAAGTATTGTGGAGGAGATTCTGAATTCCAGAAATTGACCTTTGATGCAGACATATAAAAAAATTTGAGTTCATCTCTGAATTAAAAGCCAGCAAAATTTTAAGGTGTAACAATTTCAGGAATTCCTTTTTACTGTGTTCGATTTTAATCACAAATCTCGAAACTTTGAATTGAAACTGGTAGGTGAAAGTCTTAACGACACCTTTACGGCATCGTTACGATCTCTTTGTGATATTTTACTTATACTTTTTGCGTGCAGATGTTTCAATTTTTCTTGACATTGCAATGAGAGAGAAACTTTTTACTTAATAATCAAGGAAGTGTTTTAAAATACAAATGAAAATGTTATAATTAACAACAGCACAGCAAACTCAGGACAAGTGTATTTCTGAAAAGGAATTACATATATTCAAAAATGAAATTAAAATTTGAATTTTCTGCATAATGGTACCTGAATAAGCTTAACAGTTTGATGACATGTCAAAATTATTTTGAAAAATTGGAGATAATCATTTTCAAATCTAGAAATTATTTCTCTCTTTGTAGATAGATAATCTGTAAATACTTCAAATGATAATTGGAAATCAGATTTGCCTGTTTTTCAGCGTAAAGACAAATATACTTCAAATTGTTGTACCCTAAAATGATCTTATCAAAACTGAAGTTCAATTAAGCTCAAATTATCTGCATTCAAGTGAAATTTGCCTGAATTTAAGAAAAAATATGATTGAATTCTGCATGTCAGATATATACCTTATTGGATGTTTTTCTTTCTTGAATCTAAATTCATCTCTGAATTTAAGACCAGGGAAATTGTAAAATGTAACAATTTCAGGTATTCCATTTTACGATGCTCAAATTTAATTAGGAATCTTAGAATTCCGAATTGGAACTAGTAGCTTCAAGTCTTTACGACATCTTCACGACATCGTTACGGCATGGTCACTCATATTGACAAATTAATGGTGATAAATATTAAAATATTTTCCAACCGTTTAATTTTATTATAGGAAACTGACTTTTTACTTACTAATATTTTGAAAATAAAAAAATGCATTGTGAATAACATACCATAGCACATTCGAGAAAAGTTTACTCCTTAACAGGGATTTAATTTTCCTGATAATATCATCTAATGAAGCTTCATAATGTTTACAGTATGCCTGTCTAATTTGGAAAATCGAAGATAGTTATTGTAGGATCCAAACATTATTTCTCGTATCGTATATGAAAGATCTCTGATAACTTTTAAATGTGAATTGGCAATGAGATTTGTCCACCGCTTTGTCAGTTCTTCACAGTAGAAAAAAATATTTAAAATTGTTACATCCAGCGCCGTAGCGACGGTCTCGGGGGCCCCGGTGCGAAACTTTTCGGGGGCCCTTAGTGGGGAGTTTTTCTCATAAAATAGTGAACATTGCCTTATTATTGTAGGGTAATAAAAAATCAGCTAA
>JAUMHM010062896.1:0-14436 GCA_032362435.1 Melikaiella ostensackeni
TTGCAGTCGATGGGGAGTACTTTGAAGGGGACAATATCGATTATGATGAATAAGCTTGTATTTTTGATTTTAAAAATGAAGTCCTTAAACTTTTTGATCAAGGTGGTATTTTATGATTTTAATTAGTATTTCGTAGATTTAACATAATGTTCATGGTGTTATGGTCTTGTTGATAATCATAATAGACATCACTCTTGATTTAGTTGACTTATTTAAAATTTCACTTATCTGCTGAATTAATTATAAAATTTTTACTAATACATTTTATCAAATTTTTGTATTAGAAAAAACCCTGTAGGAAAATAGTTAACGGTTTTGTGAAAAATCGCATGGACCTCATTGATTGGTGGTCAATTTTGAATGGAATTTCGCAAAAATTCGTGTCTACAGTCGATGCTTTCGAAAAAAGTTCGCGAGCAAATTAATAGAGAAAAAGAGTTCGAATCATTCGGTTGAACATTAAGAAAATTAATTCAACACTCAGATTGTAGTGGAAGAAGCTTTTGATTCTAAAAATTAAAAAAAAAATCAATTTTTGTTTTCAAAAAATAGGATACAGGTAATAAAAATACTTTATTATGTTAGGATGACCCAAAAATAGTTCATGAAAATATATCAAAGGTGGTGCGCTATTTTTAGTTATGAAAACCTACATATGATAAAAAAATTACATTAATTTTACAAAATAAAGAATCAAGGAAAAAGCATGAGAGTCATTTATTATTGATGAATAACAAAATCAGTTTTTGCCATAAGTATTTTAATCAATTTACAATGCGAAAAAGTTACATATAAAGAAGTTTTTTGAAAAAAAAAACGATGATTAGGTTCCCTTTGACTGCTTCTGATATTTTAGGTCCCTATTTCTTATTCTTAGTTCTCCTTCTGCCGTTTACATCTTTTAGCTTTTTGTATTTTAACATTTTTTTTCAACGACCTACAGTAAGACTTGCCCCGTATTGCCCCATCCCGTTTTGCCCCACAAAAACTTTTTTTTATTTACACTCATCATATCAACAATAATGCATGAATAGGAAAACCCGAATATACGATAAAAAGGTGGAAGAGCATACTATAGCTTGGTGTGAATGCGATATTTATAAACATTCATAAACATTACTTACTTGCATGTGAAAAACCTTGAAAATTATAAAATGATCGTTGAAGAGTTCACAACAATTATTGCCGCGAGAAGAATGCTGACTTGACAATATACCCGGCTCCACTTGCAAAATGTCGGACACAATGTAAAACTGAGTTCATGTGAATTTGGATAGATGGCGACATAACGTAGGGGAAATATGAATTTTACCCTGTTTTGCCCCTGTCCCCGTTACGCAGTTATAATCCGTCAGTGTATAAGTAATCCAGTTTAAGAATAAATACCTAAAATGATAAAATTATGATATTTTTATTATAAAAATCTACATGTCTGTTTCACCATCGATAGAATTTTTTGTAAATTCAAAGATTTTAAAATTCGATACGAATTGCAAGTTCTTGAATTTATAAAAAATTTATTTTAAAAACAGTTTAACCCTTCACGTATTGAGGATTAGCATCAGGAAAAGACAATACAATTAACAAGGGTTACTCGCGATGAATGAGCTTTTTTCATAGATTAGAACAAACAATAATATACATACAATTTCATATAATTAAGCAAAGGAAAGTGAAGTAAACGTAGGACGAATTTAGCCCATCATGGAATGAAATCGCTGAACCCAATCCTTGAAGAGTTTACTGGAAAAAATTTCAAATCCGTAATCTTACATTGAAACCTTTTTAATTTTGAAGTTTTTTGATTGATAAAAATCATGTTGAAATTATTCGACTTTATAGTAAATGTGTAATAAAGTGGAATAAATAATAATTTTTGAAATAAAATTTGTTAAAAGAGTACAAAGAACCTTAGGATTAAATATTAACTTGTAATAAAGTAATAAAAAAAAATGTATCAAGAATTGTCATAATTTTAAAACCCTTTAGACTTATTTCAAATCTGCATTTTCGCTTGATAATTCCTTCAGGTGCTTTTCTCCGATTTCAGATAATAATGGCTGATTCTGAGTTTAGAAATTAACAGAATCAAAAATCGTTGTATTTTGATTACCCTTTCATGTAACAAAGATCACAGTATAGGAAAAAAAATAATTTAATAAATAAGAGGGCACTCGCGATGAAGGAGCTTTTTTCTTACATTAGGACTCATCATATTATTTATAACTTTTAGAATGGACAAGAACATATCACGTAAAAGTAGGACGTTTACCCCAAATTAGAAAATTAATCGATGATTTTGGTCTATGAAAGGCAATTGTTCGCTTTAATTCTTTGAGAAGAAACTGCATTAAATTTTCATTATTTAGTATTAATATTTGCATTTTTTACAATTTTTGATTTACTGGAGTGTTTCTGTAAACTAAAAATTTTGTATAAAAAAAAAAATTTTTTTGAAAAACGAAAACACCTGAAGTGAATTAAATTTCCATATTGTTCTATAAATTATAGAAAGGAGATGAAACACTGCAAGAAAAGTTATGTTAGAAATGCATTGTCATGAGAAATACAAGATTGAATTATTAAAGTCAGTCTTTCTTGTAAATTAATATCTTCACTTCTGAGGAATGGTATTAGTTTTTAATGAAAAAAGTATCCTATATCGAACTAAATATAAATTAGGCAGCATCAAAAAACCTTTTAATACTAATCATATATTGGTAAAATCCGAACTTTCCTTTTTACTCGTGCCGGGAGGTTAAAAGTTCAAAAATAACTTGAAAAAGTAAAGTTTTGGTACAGAAACAATAATCCTGAAAAAATTAATTTCCACAATAAATCACGTAATAAATCACCGAAAAACATATGGAAAAGGAATAAATTTTCCTTATATATTAGTTTATAAAAAGGACTCATATACTACGGACATTATTTGTAATGAATTTTGATATTAGAAACACAAAATAAAGACTAACTGCGTCATCTGTATTATTTTACAGAGCGTATTCAATTTTTGTAATATTAATATTTTTCAAATTCACTTTTTCAAGACGATTCCATCTTCAATTAAATATAACTCTAGTATTATTATTTCCTGTTCCTATTAATAATAATGAGAGTCAAATAATAAAGATTCACAAAGCTGATAGATAAGTAATAGATAACAGATAAGTAAAGAAAATATAAATTTACTTACAGAAGAATTAGGCAAAGGTATGTTTGAAATTTACAAAATTACCAAAATTGACGTGAATCACTAAACTGTTTTTTTTTCTTGTCGTTATGGCAAGATAACAAAAAGATCCTTCATGTGGCACAGGTTGAAGAGAAAAAAATTCTCCATCAAGTGATTTTAACATTACAGTTGGTCTATCATTTTCCCAATTTTCTGATTTAACATCTTCCTCATAATCTTTTTTAAATTCAAATTATTATTTTTCTTGGCTGAGAAAGAAATATTAAAACTGATTTGTAAACATTCCTACAAATATCCAAAAAACATTCTTTAAGATTAGTTGCCATGTAGTTATATCTATGTAGTCTACTATAATTAAGACCAGATTTTGATTCGTTCATCATTCTCTAACGGAGTATTCCAGTTTCGTAACATTGTTTCAGGATATTTTTTTGGGATAGAATTTTTAGGATAATTTTAGAATTATCAGCTGTGAAAGAACAGTATGCAAGTAATCAATTTCTTAGATTTTTGGATGGTCCCCTTTTTGATTTTTTTTTTCATTTTCTGGCCCAATTTATATAAGCTTTTTAATATATTTTACTGAATTCTTAGTTACATACTTTCGCAAAGTTAGAACAAAATTCTATGGAAATTAGAGGAGACTGAAAAATGTTATTTTACAGATGAAAATGAAGACAAATCACGAAAATTATTTGGCTTCAGTCTGCAAGGTTTGTCCGAAAATATCAATAAAATCTGATTAATACTTAAATAATGTCTCACTACAATTTCGAATAAGGTTCCCTCCAATGTCCTACCCTAATATTTTATTATTTTAATTATTGTTTTGTAGATTTAACAAGATGTACATGGTGTTATGGTGTACTTCAAAATCGATACTAGACATCATTATTGTTTGAGTTAACTAAATTAGAATAGAAATTGTTAATAGACCATTTACTTATATGCTGAATTATTTATAAAATTCTAACTAATATATTTTATCAAATTTTTGTATCAAAGAAAACACCTTATTGGGAAATAGGTAACGATTTTGTGGAGATCCCGTGGACCTCAATGATTGGTGGTCAATTTTAAATGGAATTTCTCAGGATCATAGACTTCCAAAAATTTGTATCTATAGTCGATGCTATCGAAAAAAAGTTCCCGAGCAGATTATTAAAAGAGAAGAGTTTGAAAAATTTTGTTAAATATTAAGAAAATTAATTCAACACTCACACTGAAGTAGAAAAAGCCTTTGGTTCTAAAAATTAAAAACGATCCAATTTTTGTTTGCGAAAAATAGGATATAGGTAATAAAAATACTCTCTCATGTTAGGATGAGCCCAAAAATAGTTCATGGAAATATATCCAAGGTCGTGCGCTATTTTTAATTATGGAAAGCTACTTATGATAAAAAATTACATTAATTTTACAAGATCAAATATCACTGAAAAAGTTTTCCATACATAAATTTTGACATAAAATTCTCCCATTGCTAGACATGCAAATATGTAATCAAAATTAAATCCATCTCCTTAAATTAAATTGTAATTCTTAAATAATTATTTTTGGATTAAATAAATCAGGCACCTTTCTGTTTATTTGTTAGAATGTAAAACTTGTTAATCCTTAATTAAAACCGAAGGAAAGTTATCAAATTAGAATCCGTCAGTGTATAAGTAATCCAGCTTAAAAATAAATACTTAGAATGAAAAAATATTGATATGATGTTGTTATTATAAAAATCGACATATCTGTTTCTCCACTAATAGAATTTTTTGTAAATTCAAAGATTTCAATTTTCGATACGAATTGCAAGTTCTTGAATTTATAAATAATTTTTAAAAAACAGTTAAACCCTTCACGAATTGAGGATTAGCTTTAGGAAAAGACAATACAATCAACAAGGGCTACTCGCGATGAATGAGCTTTTTTCTTAGATCAGGACAAACAATAATATACATATAATTATATATGTATGTATGTATTGATTACAGAAATGAGATTAGGCAAAGGAAAATGGTGTAACTGTAGGACGAATTTAGCCCAACATAGAATTAAATCGCTGATCCCAATCCTTGAAGGGTTTACTCGAAAAAATTCAAATTCATAATTTTACATTTAAACAATATTTAATTCTGAAGTTTTTTAATTGATAAAAATTATCTTGCAACTTTCCGAATTTATATGAGTAGTAAACGTGTAATGTATAATGAAATGTAATGTAATGAAATGTATAATGTATAATAAAAAAGTTGAATGAAGAATAATTTTTGGAAGTAAAATTTGTTAAAAGAGTTAAAAGAACCATAGGATATAAATATTAATTTGTTAGAAATGAATAAAAAAAAATTATTGCATACTTTGAGCATTGTCATAATTTTTAAATTCTTTAGATTTACTTCAAATCTGCTTTTTTGCTTCCCAATTCGTTCAGGAGCTTTTTTGGAATCCAGATAATAATGACTAATTTTGAATTTAGAAATTTGAAGCATCAAAAATCGTTACATTTTCATTACCCTTTCACGTACCAAAGGTCTCAATGTATGAAAAAATATAATTTAATAAATAAGGGGGCACTCGCGTGATGAAAGAGCTTTTTTCTTAGATTAGGACTCATCATATTATTTATAAGTATTAGAATAGACAAAAAGATATTACGTTAAAGTAGGACGTTTGCCCCAATTAAGAAAATTAACCGATGATTTTGGTCTATGAAAGGTAATTATTCACTTTCATTCTTTGAGAAGAAACTGCATTAAATTTGAATTATTTTGTATTAATATTTGAATTTTTTGCATTTTTTTATTTACTAGAGAAGTGTTTCTGTAAATTAAAAACTTTTGTGTAGAAAAATATATTTTTAAAAAAGGAAAACACCTGAAGTGAATTAAGTTTCCATATTGTTCTAAGAATTACAGAAAAGAAGATGAAATACAGCAAGAATAGTAATTTTAGAAATGCATTGTAATGAGAAATCCAAGATTAAATATCAAGATTATTCTTTCTTGTAAATTAATATCTCCACTTCTAAAAGTATTTTAAAAATTTCTATGCTTGGAACATATTCAGAAAAACAATTAATAAATAAACAGAAAAATACCTGATTTATAAATATTTAGTACTAACGAATGGTATACATTTTAAATGAAAAAGTATCTTATTTTGAACTAAAAATAAATCGATCATTATTAAAAAACCTTTTTATACTATTCATATGTTGGTAAAATCTGAAGTTTTCTACTTATTTGTGCCAGGAGACAAGAAGTTCAAAAATAACTTGAAAATGTAAAGTTTTGATACAGAAAAAAGAATCCTGAAAAAAATCAACAATAAATCACGTAACAAGATAGTAAGAGTCAAATGATAAAGATTTATACAACTAATAAATAAGTACAAATATAAATTTACTTACAAAAAAATTAGGTAAAGATAATTTCAAAAATCCCAAAATCACCGAAATTGACGTCAATCACTATACTGTTTTCCTTTTTGTCGTTATGACTTTATAAAAAAAGATTCTTCATGTGGCACAGGTTGAAGTGAAAAAAACGCCCCTCCATCAGGTGATTTGGACATGGCAGTCGGTCTATCGTTTTCCAAATTTTCTGATTGAACATCCTCCTCAAAATCTTCTTCTAAATTCATGTTATTATTTCTTCCTGGCTAAGAAAGAAATATTCAATCTGAATTGCAAATATTCCTGCAAATAATCAAAGATTGGATAAAAAGAATTAGATGATTTTGCATTTTTTTCAGAGAACAAAATCATTTTCTATTTTCTAGCCTAGAAAATGCTCTTTTACGATTAAATTCGACATGTTTTAAATATTTAAAGTCAAAAAACATTTTCTATTTTACTGTAAGATTAGTAATATCCGTCAATTTAGTAGATTTTGGGGGTGAATTGAAAGGTGGCCTCAAAAAACCTTGAAGATTTGCTACCAGGTAGTTCGCAAAATCATTCCTGAACTTTATTTCTGCAATTTCTGATCGGATTTCACAAGGAAATATATCCACTAGATATTTTTTTATAATTTATTGGAATTCTGACCTTGTCCGTTTTTTAAACCAGAAATTGTTTTGTCAATAGTAGATTAAGATTAAAATGATAATTTAATTATCGTTTTAATTTTAATCTACTAATGATGTACTATAATTGAGACTAGATTTTAATTCATCCATTTATCTCTGAGTGAAAATTCAAGTTTTTTAACAATGTTTCAGGATAGTTTTTTCAGGATAATTTTAGAATTATCAGCTACGAAACAACAGAATGCAATTAATCGATTTTATAGAGCTTTGGATAGTCTCCTTTTTGACTTGTTTTTGCTCTTATTTTCTGACCCAATTTATATATGCTTTTTATTACATTTTACTGAATTTTGAATGACATACTTTCACAAAGTTATAATAAAATTCAATGGAAATCAGAGAAGATTGAAAAATGTTATTTTAGAGATGAAAATCAAGATGAATCAGAAAATTTGGCTTTAGCCTACAAGATTTGCCCAAAAATATCAATAAAATGTGATTAGTATTTAAACAATGACTGATTTCTATTCCAAAAAGATTTCCTCTAATGTCGTACTCTAATATTTTATAATTTTAATTATTATTATTTCGTAGATTTAACATGATGTACATGGTGCTATGGTCTAGTTAATAATCATAATATAGTAGACATCACTACTGATTTGGTTAACTTAAAATATAAATTCTTAATAGATCATTTACTTATCTGCTCAATTAATTATAAAATTCCAAGTAATGTATTTTATCAAAATTTGTATTTAAAAACACACCCTTCAGGAAATGAGTTTAAGATTTTTTGGAAATCACGTGGACCTCAATGATTGGTGGCCAATTTTAAATGGAATTTCTCTGGTTCAAAGTTTTCGAAAAATTCGTATGTGCACTCCATGCTATCGAAAAAAAGTTCGCGAGCAGATTGATAGCGAAGAAACACTCGAAGAAAATTGGTAAAGATTAAAAAAATTAATTCAACTTAGATTAAAGCAGAAAAAGCTTTTGATTCTAAAATTAAAAAACAGAAAAACAATTTTTCTTTGTAGAGAAAAAGGATAAAATACTCTGTTATGTTAGGATGATCCCGCAAATAGTCAATGAAAATATATCAAAGGTGGTGCGCTTTTTTCATTCATGGATACCTACTTCTAATACCGAAATTACATTAATTTTCCAAGCTAAGAATCAAGGAAAAAGTTTTCCAAACATAAATTTTGACATAAAATTCTCCTATTGGTGGAAATCCAAAAATATGATATAATTTAAATCTATCTTATTAAATTGAATGTTAATTTTTAAGTAATACAAAAAATTATTATTTGAAAGTTCACAAAAATTTATATTTAATATATCAAAGGTGTTGCGCTATTTTTAATTATGTATGCCTACTAATAATAAAAAATTACATTAATTATTGTCCAAGATGAAAAATTAAGGAACAAGTTTTCCAAATATAAATTTTGACATAAAATTCTCCTATTGGTAGAAATCCAAAAATATGATATAATTTAAATCTATCTTATTGAATCTAATTTTGACTTTCTAATGATATTAAAAATTATTATTCGTAAGTTTCAAAAAATTTATATTTGATATATTAAAGGTGTTGCGCTATTTTCAATTATGTATGCTTACTAATAATAAAAAAATTACATTAATTATTTTCCGAAATAAAAAATCAAGGAACAAGTTTTCCAAACATAAATTTTGACATAAAATTCTCCTATTGCTAGACATCCAAAAAAATATAATATAAAATAAATCTATCTTATTCAATTGAATTGTAACTTTTAGATAATAATTTTTGGATCAAATGAATCAGGTGCATTTCTGTTTATTTGTCAGAATGTAAAATTTTTTATTCCTTTAATTGAAAAACGAAAGAAAGTTATGGAATTAGAATCCATCAATGAATAAATAATTCAGTTTAAAAATAAATACCTAAAATGTAAGAATATTAATAAGATATTGTTATTACAAAAATCCGGATCACTGGTTCTCTATCAATAGAATTTTTTGTAAATTAAAAGATTTTAAAGTTCGATACGAATTGCAAGATCTTGAATTTATAAATAATTTTTTAAGAACAGTTTAACCCTTCACGTATTGAGGATTAGCTTTAGGAAGAGACAATACAAATAACAAGGGCTACTCGCGATGAATGAGCTTTTTTCATAGATTAGAACAATAAACAACATACATATATTATTACGTATAATTAAGCAAAGAAAAATGAAGAAAATGTAGGACGTATTTAGCCCAGCATAGAATTAAATCGCTGATCCCAATCCTTGAAGTGTTTACTCAAAAAAAATTTAATTCATAATCTTACATTCAAACATTTCTCAGTTTTGAAATTTTGCAAATGATAAAAATCATATTGAAATTATTCGAGTTTATAGTAAATGTTTAGTAAAGTTTTATGAAGAATAATTTTGAAAGTAAAATTTGTTAAAAGGGAAAAAAAACCTTAGGATACAAATATTAACTTGTTATAAATGAAGCCATAAAAATAAAAAATTATTGTATACTTTAAGCATTTCATAATTTTAAAATCCTTTGGACTTTTTCAAATCTGAATTTTCTCTTCTTATTTCCTTCAGGTGCTTTTCTCCAATTCCAGACAATAATGACTGATTTTGAATTTAGAAATTTACAAAATCAAAAAACCGTTTCATTTTGATTACCCTTTCATGTACCAAAGACTTCAGTGTAGGGAAAAATATAATTTAATAAATAAGAGGGCACTCGCGTTATGAAAGAGCTTTTTTCTTAGATTAGGACTCATCATATTATTTATAAGTATTAGAATAGACAAGAAGATATTACGTTAAAGTAGGACGTTTGCCCCAATTAAGAAAATTAACCGATGATTTTGGTATATGAAAGGTAATTGTTCACTTTTATTCTTTGAGAAGAAACCGCATTAAATTTGCATTATTTCTTGTTAATGATTAAATTTTTTCACAATTTTTGAATTACTAGAGTATTGTTTCTAGAAATTAAAAACTTTTGTGTAGAAAAATAATTTTGTTGAAAAAAGGAAAACACCTGAAGTGAATTAAATTTCAATATTGTTCTATGAATTATAGAAAGGAGATGAAAAACTGCAAGAAAAGTAATTTTAGAAATGCATTGTAATGAGATATATATGATTAAATATAAAGATTAGTCTTTCGTGTGAATTAATATCTTCACTCCTGAAAGCATTTCAAAAAGTTGTATGATTGGAACATATTCAGAAATAAAATTAATAAACAGAAAAATACCTGATTTATTAATATTTAGTACTAAGGAATGGTGTAAGTGTTGAATGAAAAAGTGTCTTGTTTTAAACTAAAAATAAGTTAAACATGATTGAAAAACCTTTTTATAATAATCATATGTTGGTAAAATCTGAAGTTTTCTCTTTATTTGTGCCAGGAGACAAGAAGTTCGAAACTAACTTGAAAAAGTAAAGTTCTGGTACTGAAACAATAATCCTGAAAAAATTAATTTCCACAATAAATCACATAATGAATCAGCAAAAAACATATTATGGAAAAGGAATAAATTCCCCTTATAGATTAGTTCATCACTGACATTTTTTGTAATAAATTTTCATATTAGAAACACAAAATAAAGGCTAGATACGTCATTTGCAATTTTTTTTACGGAGCGTTTTCAATTTTTGTAATATTTATATTTTTGTTATTCATTTCTTTTTGATACGTCTTCATTGAAATACAACTCTGGCATTATATTTTCCAGTAACTATTAATGATAATAAGAGTCAAAGAATAAAGATTTACAAACCTAATACATAAGTAGAAAATATAAATATATTTACAGGAAAATTAAGTAATGATATTTTAAAAAATCCGAAAATTACCAAAATTGACGTAAATCACTAAACTGTCTGCTTTTTTGTCGTTATGGCTATATTACAAAAAGATCCTTCATGTGACAGTTTGTCTATCATTTTCCAAATTTTCTGATTGAACATTCTGCTCAAAATCTTTTCCCATATTCATATTATCATTTCTTCCGGGCTGAAAAAGAAATATTCAAATTGAATTTCAAATACTTCTACAAATAACCAGAGGTTGGTTAAAAATTATTAGGTAATTTTGTACTTTTTTCATAGAATAAAATTATTTTCTATTTCTCAGCTTTAAAAACCCTGTTTCAAGATTAAATTCGTCATTTTTAAAAATTAAATTTAAAAAGTCTTATCTCACCATGAGATTAGCGATATCCGTCAATTTAGTAGATTTTGGGGGTGCATTTGATGGTGGCCTCAAAAAAACTTCTTGAAGATTTGCTACCAGGTAATTCATAAAATCATTTTTAACTGCATTTCTGCCAATTTTTGATCGGATTTCACAAGGAAATATATGCACTCTTTTGCACACTGGCGATCTGACCAAAAAACAAGGCAAAAAATTAAGAACTTGCGGATTTTAAAAATAAGGATCCAAAGAATTTAGGATATTCAGGTACTTAAGGCAGATAAGGAAATTGAATTTTCCAGAAACAAAGGTAGTATAAAGAATAATAGAATGAAATTGAAATGATAATTCAATTATCAATTCAATTTTAATCTACTATTAATCTACTATAATTGAGACTAGATTTTCATTCGTCCATCATTCTCTATGGGAATATTCTATTTTAGTGACAATGTTTCAGAATAGTTTTTTCAGAATAAAATTTTCAGGATTCGTAGTTTTGCACGCGCTTGAAATCCGAAACACCTCCTTTTTACTATAATTTAAGAATTATCAGCTGTGAACCAACAGCATGCAAGTAATCAATTTTTTAGATCTTTGGATAATCCCCTTTTTGAATTTTTATTGCTTTCCTTTTCTGATCCTATTTACATGCTTTTTATTATATTTTACTGAATTCTTAGTTACATACTTTCGCCAAGTTAAAACAAAATTCTTTGAAAATCACAGACGTTTGAAAAATGTTATTATGCAGATGCATATGAAGACGAATCATCAAAATCATTTGACTTTAGCCTACAAGGTTATCAATTAAATCTGATAAATACTTAAATAATTTCTGATGTCTCTTTTTAAAAGGACTTTCTCTCATGTCCTGCCCCAATATTTTATTATTTTAATTATTATTCCGTAGGTGTAACATGATGTGCATTGTGTAATGGTCTAGTTCAAAATTATAGTAGACATCACTGTTGATGTAGTTAACGTAATTAAAACAGATGATTAGTAGACCATTTACTTATCTACTGAATTAATTATGAAATTCTAACTAATGTATTTTATCGAATTTTTCTATAAAAAAAAACACCATACAGGAAAATAGTTTTTGTTTTAATGGACCTCGCGTGGACCTGAATGATTCGTGCTTAATTTTAAATAGAATTTTTCAGGATGATGGTGTTCCAAAAATTCATATGTACAGTCGATGCTACTAAAAACAAATTCTGCGAGCAGATTAATGTCAAAGAAAATCGAAAAAGTTTGATAAAAATTAATAAAATTAATCCAGCTTAGATTGAAGTAGAAAAAGCTTTTGATTCTAAAGATTTTTAAAAAATTAAATTTTTGTTTTCAAAAAATAGGATATAGGTAATAAAATAAATAATCTATTATGTTAGGATAACCCTAAATATAGTTTATGAAAATATATCAAAGATGCTGGTGCACTATTTTTAATTATGGATGCCTACTGATAATAAAAAAAATACAATAATTTTGCAAGATAAAAAATCATGGAAAAAGTTTTCCAAAAATATATTTTGACAGAAAATTTTCCAATTGGTAGATATCTATAAATATAATGCAATTTAAATCTATATTATTAATTTAAATTTTAGATTTTAAATATTAATGTTCAGAATTCATAAATTAGGTCTGTTTATTTGTTTGAATGTTAAATTTTGCATTCCTTTAATTCAAAAACGAAAGAAACTTATGGGATTGGAATCCATCAGTGTATAAGCAATCCACTTTAAAAATAAATACCTAAAATAAAAAAATAATAACATGATATTGTTATTATAAAAATATTGATCACTGTTTCTCTCTTAATAAAATTTTTTGTAAATTCAAAGATTTTAAGATTTGAGACGAATTGCAAGTGGTGGTGCGGAGCACAGCGAATATTACAAATAACGCTCGTGTTTGTTGACTTTTATATTAATTGTTTACATGAAATGGCTTTTTTTGTCTAGGAAAAAAGCTGTAATGCAATTTCTGTTTTGAAATACGTGTCACAAGAGTAATTACGAAAAAACAGTTTTGGCGAAAACATGGAAAAATTTTTAGCAGAAATCAAGTACTTACAGCATATTTTGAAGGACTTGAAGCATGAAAATGTTGTGTCTTAATAGGTAAAGTATTTTTTTTAACTTTTGATATCATAAATTGGATCGATAAATGTTCCAAATATATGGAGATTAATTAAATCTTGCAACATAACATACGGGGCACGAAGGCGCCTTACGTATTTCAGGGAGTAGGTGCTTATAACTAGGTTTTTTCACATACTTCACTTTGATTGATAAGAAAACATTTAGTGTTGAAGATGTATGAAGTAAATTTTCTTCGTTACATTACACTGTCTAGAATTATGAGACTGAATACTTTTTGTTCTATAACTCTCATATACTATTAATGAACAGACAGTAATATAACGTCCGCCGTACTCCAGTTGACACCCATGAATTAATTGAATGGAAAATGATAACATAATTTAAAAACAGTTTTGAATAATAACATATGTTTCCTGATAATGTGAGCTTCATCTTAAAAAGTAAACACATCAAAAACAAGTTTCAATCATAATTTATCGAAGATGTTAAGTCAAAGCGCGTCACTATAACCCATCTCCCATATATATCTCCCATAAACGCGTAATAAAGTCGAATGAAGAATAATTTTTGAAAGTAAAATGTGTTAAAAGAGAAAAAAGAACCTTAGGATATAAATATTGATTTGTAATAAAGTAAGCAAAAACAATATAAAAAAATTATTGCATACTTCACGCATTGTCATAATGTTACAATCCTTTAGAGTTATTTCGAATCTGCATTTTCACTTTTTAATTCCTTCAGGTGCTTTTCTCTGATTCCAGATAATGATTATTAATTTTAAATTTAGAAATTCAAAGCATCAAAAATCGTTTCATTTTGATTATCCTTTCATGTACCAAAGATCTCAGTGTAGGGAAAAATATAATTTAATAAGTAAGAGGGCACTCGCGATGAAAGAGCT
>JAUMHM010062925.1:0-14434 GCA_032362435.1 Melikaiella ostensackeni
CCCCCCGCCCCACAAAGTGCACACAAATCGAATACCTTCTCTGATGAGAATGGAAAAAGAGAAATTGTTTCGTGAACTCGGGTATACAGTACACAGTACTGTATACCTTGGTGGAATGAATTTTTACGGCAAACTACAACATTCAATGAAAACGCGATTTTCATATAGATTAAAAATGAAAAATATAACCAAGATTCGAAAGTTTTGCAGCAACGCTACAGAATTTTAATTTTCCGAAAAGAAGAGTGAATTCAAAGTTCTATAAGGTGATACAGATTTCTTTATTTCTTTCGATGAATTCCTGAAAATGAGAATGGTATAAAGCCTCAGAGAAAAAATCACGAAAATCGCGAAAACGATTTGACTTACAAAAAGAAGAGAAAATATTATCAATTATCAAAATGCAAGTAATTAAAACTCCGAAAAAGATTGAAGTAATGAAGAATTCGTAAGTAACGAGGGGATAATTACTCCTGCAATGTGGTGTACACTCTTTCTGTAATCTTATGCAATCCCATGCAATTCTTTGCATTCCGATGCAATCCTTTACAATTCCTTGTAATCCCATGCAATATCGATGCAATCCTATATAATCCTTTAGAATCCTTTGTAATTCCATGCAATCTCGATGCAATCTCAATGCGAACCCATATTATCCTATGAAATGCCTTGTAATCCCATGCATACTCAATGCAATCTTGATATTTCATGCAATTCCTTAAAATAATTTTTAATCCCATCTAATCTCTATGAAATCCCATGAAATCCTTTAAAATCATTTGTAATTTCACCCAATCTCGATGAAATCTCAATGCGAACCCATATTATCTTATGAAATGCCTTGTAATCCCATGCATACTCAATGCAATCTTGTTGAAATTCCATGCAGTTCCTAAAAATCATTTTCAATCCCATCTAATCTCTATGCAATCCCATACAATTCTTTAAAATCATTTGCAATCTCACCCAATTTCGATGAAATCCCATGCAACTTAATCTCATGCAATCTCAATGCAATCCCATGAAATCCTTCAAAATGCCTTGTAATATCATACAATCTCGATGCAATCTCGATGAAATCTTATGCAATCCTTTGAAAAACCTTGTAATATCATGCAATCTTGATGCAATCTCGACAAAATCCTATGCTTTCCATTAAAGTTCCTCGAAATCCCGTGCAATCCTCTAGAATCCCTTGTAATCCTATGCAATCTCAATACAATCTTCATGATTTTTCACGCAAATCTATAAAATCCCTTGTAATCCAATGCAATGTCGTAGCGATATCAAGCAATTCTTGAAAAATCCTTCTCAATTTTATGCATTCTTAATGCGATCCCATGAAATATTTAAAATGGTTCGTAATACCATACAATTTCAATGAAATCTCAATGCAATCCCATGCAATCTTGATGCAATTCCAAAAAATCCTTCAAAATGCCTTTTAATCTCATGCAATCCTTCACAATTCCTTGTAATCCCATGCAATCTCAACGAAGTCCCATGCAATCCTCCAAAATCGCTTGGGATCCCATGCAACCTCGGAGCGATCCTATGCAATCCTTTGCATTCCGATGCAATCCTTCACAATTCCCTGGTCCCATGCAATATCAACGAAGTCCCATGCAATCCTTCAAAATCCCTTGGAATCCCATGCAATCTCGATGAAATCTCAATGGGAACCCATGTTGTCCCATAAAATGCCTTATAATCCCATGCATACTCAATGCAACCTTGATGAAATCCCATGCAATCCTTTGAAATCATTTTCAACCCCATCCAATCTCTATGAAATCACATGAAATCCTTTAAAATCATTTGTAATTCCACCCAACCTCGATGAAATCCCATGCAATCTCAATGCAATCCCATTAAATCCTTCAAAATGCCTTGTAATCCTGTACAATCTCGATGCAATCTCGATGAAATCTTATGCATTCCTTTAAAAAGCCTTGTAATACCATGCAATCTCGACGCAATCTCGGCAAAATCCTATGCTTTCCTTCATAGTTCCTCGGAATCCCATGCAATCCTTTAAAATCCCTCGTAACACCATGCAATCTCGATACAATCTTGACGATTTCCCACGCGATTCTATACAATCCCTCTTAATCCCATGCAACCTCGAAGCGATTCCAAGCAATCCTTTGAAATCCGTTTTATTCTTATGCAATCTTAATGCGCCCCATAAAATTCTTCAAATTTTTCGTAATACCATGCAATTTCGATTAAATCTCAATGAAATCACAAGCAATGCTTTACAATCCTTTGTAATCTTATGCGATTTCGATGTAATCCCAGTCAATCCTTTAAAATTCCTCATAATCCCGTGCAATCTCGATGCAATCTTATGCAATTCTCTGAAATCCCTTGTAATCCCATGCAATAGCGATGCGATTTCGATGCGATTCCATACAATCCCTTAAAATCCCCTTTAATCTAATGCGACCTCAATGCAATCCTATGAAATTCTCAAAAATGGCTTGTAATCCCATGCAATTTCAAGGCAATCCCAAGAAATCCTTCAAAATGCCTTTTAATCTCATGCAATCCTTTGGAATCCCTTGTGATTCCATGCAATCTCGATGCAATCTCTATAAAATCTAGAGCGATCAATTTGAAATTTCGTGCAATCCCCTGCATGCACTTTTGAATTGCAAATGTAACTTATATTTCAGGTACTGGTAACTGAAAGTGATTTTCATTCACTTGCAACTAAAAATTCATTTATGACAAACATTTTGATCCTAATTTTTCTATGTAAAAATAGTAATTTTAGTTCATTTTCATAAGCAAACTGTATGATTCTTATCATGCTATAATTCACCGATAGCTGAAACTGTTAATTCTACAGAAGAATGCAGATAGAATAAAATAACTCGACGGCGCATACAAAACACTTCAAATCTATTTAATTTTCAGATTTTAATATGATTTTAAGATAAATAATTCATCTACAAATTTGAAGAAAAACTTGATCAAAGGGGAGTCCAAGGTGAATTGTACTAAATTTTAAACTAAAATGCATGATCAAAGTGGAAGCTAAAAACAAGCACATTCTTAAACTATCGTGTTCGAATTTTGATGCACACTCTACAAGTCGACAGCAGCGTAGCCAGAATTTTTCTTTGGGTGGAGGGGGGTGGAAGGGGCTTGAGTATAGGCAAAGAGTGGAGAAAAAGGGCTACTGAAGAATTTAAATACTTTATACCTAATATAATCAAAGCAATAAACAATTAGTGGAATAAAAATATTTATTTATATTTAACAATGAATTGCAGAATAATAGATGTTACATGTGACCGGCACATCCGACGAAAGGAGCCTAGTGGCTAAAATTAAGTTTACGAACAAAACGCGTTTAAAGTTTGACAACACTTTTCCGTCGTCAAAATTGCCAATTTCAAAATGGCTGACCCAAAATAGTGGACTCAAAATTTGAAAAATGTACAGTATTTGGACTTTTTTGACAAGATGCTGACTGAAGGGTTTTTTTTCGTTCGCTGATTCCAAATTCGAAGTCCAAAATTGTTAGTTTCAAAATGACTGACTAAAAAGTGTTGTATAGAATTTTTTTCATATATCTTAAGCCAACGTTACGCTCTACACCCTCAGTGCATACAAATGGATTAGTGGGAACTTGATTATCTTAATAAAATGGCGTGGAACGAAGAAACCGACCTTAAAGCACCAAAAATCGAGCGCGAGGTTTTTAATGATTCCAAATAACGAAAGTATGCCCTATCGATTGAGCCCATTCTCAAAACTGTGCGATCAAAATTGAACGAAATATAACGCGTTTTATAAAAATGTGTATCAGTGATAAAAAAATGCTATTAAAATTTTAAAAGCAACACCTATCATGCTTCTTTCACAGTATTTCACATAATTTCTAATAAAAAAAGTTCTAGGATGATTTCAGAAATACTGTTTAAGTATTTCATAGTTTTCTAAAATAATTTAGTTCAATTTTGGCTTTGTGTTTGGTTCTTCAAACCACGCTTGATAAAAGAGAATGTTAAAATACCATATTTTTGCGAAAAGTGCACAACTGTTTAGTTTACTAGGAGGTTAGAAAGTGGGACTAGAACTTATTGAAAAATAATATCACCTCGTGCAAACTAGTGTACTACCTTTAGGATTGAAAACCTGAGTATTTTGAGAATAACAGCTCTTAAAATACTTCGGTTTTTAAATAAATCTCTAATTAGAAAATGCTTTATTAAACAGAAATTAAATAAATTGAACACTGAATTGAATTAGATTGTAACTGAAAATTCATTTATAAAAATCCTTTTTTTTTATTTTATTACAAGTGAAAATGGCATCTTCAGTTTATTTTCATAGACAGACAGTATAGTCTTTATCATACTATAATCCACAGATGTTTGAAACTATCTATTCTACAGAATAATTCTTGTACACTTTACATGAAATTTAATGTAAGCGAGTGGAAAAAACTTCCAATACATGTGCAATAAAATTCAGTCAGATTTTTATAACAGTGCAATTTTATGCAGTTCCATGACGTCCTATACAGTCCACTGCAATTCCTTGCAGTCTCTATGAAATCTCAAACGAACTTTATAAATTTTTGTGCAATACCATGCACTGCTTGCGATTTCACACAGTTCTTTTTGATCCCATGCAATCCCTCAAATTCCTCCTACTCCCATGCAATATCGATGCAATGCTATGCAATCCGTTAAAATACCTTGTATTATCATGGAATCCCATCCAATTCTTTGCAGTCCTTTAAATCCCATTTAATCCTGTACAATCTCATGAAATCCTTTGAAATTTCATGCAATCTCTTGCAATCCTTAACAATCCCATGCAATCTTACAATTTTGCAATCTTGCAATCTAGTGTACACTGAAAATACAAGTGATTACTTATTAACCTCTCGGTCAGTAACACTTATTTCGCCACATTGTTTCCAAATATAAAATTGTATTCCTAAGAAATTAAAGCAGAAGAATCTTTCAATATTACCTACATAAAAAGCTTGTTGGCTTGATACCATACCCTTAAATCTATTTTACAAAATTTTGTGCAAAGATGATGGAATTCATTTTAAATCAGGTAGGTTCTATGTACACTCCCAGTCGTAGAATCTCTTAACGACAATAAATGTTGTTTTTATAGGAAATTAAGCGACAGGTATTTTTTCAATTTGAGAAAAAAGTATCCTGCACAAAGTTACGAGTATTTGAAATTTGACGGGCTCAACCACTTTTGCTGCGAAGAGAATCCTTTTTTCATAAAATCGAATTTTTGTATTTAACTCGGAAACAACAAAAGGTACAAAAAAATTGTTCTCTAAAAGTTTGCGCATCAATAAAAGCTCTGCAAATAATACCTCTTGCACTTTTGTAACATCTCACATCGTTTACCAAAAAAATTCGAAAATTATATTTTCAGGGGGAAAAATGCTCTTGGCCTCAAAAAGGGTTTAGCCCTCATGAAACTAATAGGATACCTTTCTTATACTAGTAAAAATTCTTTTAAAATATTGAAAAAAATAAAAAAGGTGAGGTTTTGCAGAAAATCTTTCAACCTACTTTATTCTTAGAAATATTTTGTAAAATTTTTTGCTTGTATAAGGAAGACATATCAGCCTTATTTATGCGGACTAAACCATTCTTTAAGCCGGAAGAATTTTTTTTCCTGAAAATATAATTTTCGAATTTTTCTCGTAAGTGTTGTAAGATATCACAAAAGAGCAAGAGGCCTTTTTGCATAACTTTTCTAAATGTGCGAATTTTGTTGAAAATTTCTCTTGCATTTTCGTTGTTTTCGAGAAAAATGCGAAAATTCAATTTTATGAAAAAAATTCTCCTAGCCACAAAAATGGTTCAGTTACCGTAAGACTCATAGGATGTCTCCCTTAGAGAAGAAAAAGTTCAACAATAAATTAGACAAACATATAAGTGTGGGGTTTTTTGTGAAAATCTAATTCTTATATTTTTAAACAAATCGTCGTCACTTTGTCAATTCTGAACTCTTTTCAAATTCTCCAACGAATTTTGAAAGAAGACAGTAAAACTCACTGGAACACAAAAAGAAAATGATATCTGAATTAGATTATAAGCTATAGACTTTTTAATTTGAAAATTGTGTTGATTGAAAAATAGACTCCAAAGCTGAAATACTCGTAACTTCGTGGGAATTTTTTTTTCTTGAATGGAAGAAAAACGTGTTGTCTAATTTCCTTTAAAGAACAGCATATTTCCTCGCTGGGTGATTCTGCGACTTAAAGCGTAGATCCTGCCTGATTTGAGATGGATTCGATCAAATATTTACTTTTTTCTCATAAATTTTCTTATGGATCGTGCGAATTATCAGTCTTCTTTTGGGAAACTTGAAATTTTGATTATGTTATTATCAAAACAGAATTAGCGCGCGAGCTTATCGTTTTTATTTATAACATCAGTCTAACATTCTTTCTCAGTTATTGATTTGACGTTAATGATCGTATGCGAGGTCATCATCATTAAGTTGGCCTATAGCGAAAGCGGTTGATCTTCATTATTTCGACCTGATGGGAAGGGGAGACTGGCATTATTTTAGTTTGTGTTATTTCTTCTCTTTTGTTCTTCATACAGTTTTGTAAGAAAAAAATATAAAGATTAATTTGTAGTTACTAAAGAATACACAATTTGAAAATTTCAAGGTCTTCGCTTGATCAGTCAGCGACGTAGTAGATATCGCGATTCTCTGCGCAGATCCTTTTGTACGTGCCGAGTTCAGAGATTATATACGCGGCCCTGAGTGTTTACATTTTTAATAGGCTCCGATCTCTGGCCGACCAAGCCCGAAGCCGGCTAAAGATTGGCACATAAGTGTATTTGTTTCAGATTGTATTTTAGATTTTAAATTACCTGCTGGACGAAGGAGTGCATCTTCTCACAGTAGCTGAGGATTCTAATGTTGACACCCGTTCTTATATTCTGGAATAGCAGCACCGCTGTGTATCCATGAATAACCATTTTGAGCTGTCTTTCTCGTTCCTTGACCTGATGGTGTATGAGAAATATAGTCATTAATTAATTTGAAGAATTAAAAAATCATTGAATTGAATCTAGTAAATTTTACTGAATTGTGAATCTATTAATAATAGAACTGTCCAACAAATTACATTTTTAAATTTTACTTCATCCAAACAATATTTTAACAGTTCAATAAATTATACAGGGTGTCCCATGAAAATTATAGTTAATTTTAGGGGGCAAGGGTTGATAAAAAAAGCAAAAAAGTCCACAAAATTTTTTGGGTCTGATGCTTATTTTGGGCACACTTGTGGACACCATCGTCCGTTAGAGCTCGAGTTTGATCAAATTGAAAACTCGTTAAAAATAACTTGTGCTCAAATATAATTGTAGCAAATTAATATCAACAGTAGAAAGGCTAGAAACTTGTATTAATGTAAGCTTGTCATGCCAAGTAAGAAAAACGGAATTTGTTCAGAATATTTAGGAAAACGGCAATTGTCAAAAGATTATTTACAGAGGCAGAAAAGTACCATCTTTCGACAAAAAGAAAACACAGGAATACTTTTATACACACGAAATTCACACGAAAAAAATATTTTCCATTTGAGAATTTTATGGCTCTTTTACATCATACAGAAACAACAGAACTAACAGCGACACAATTTCGAAATCGATTTAATACATTCAAAATTTTCTTTTATTGATCTTCACTCAACTTTTGTACGTCATCTGCCAAATCATTCATAGTCACGGGTTTTCGGGAAGTTTGTATCTCAGACACGTCTCCCTTAATCGCTATCGCCCTGTTCAAAATCATTTCTTTTAGTAAGTCTACTGCCATATCACTATTATTCTGGAGCGGAAGATACGTTTCACGCCCATGTAGCTTAACTTGAACAAAGCTAATAAAAGATTGCGATAATTTAGTGGTTTCTGATACTTGAGGAAACTGCTGATCTGAGTTTTTCGGTTCTACTTGTGGAAATTCCTGAAACGGGAAATCCTTTGGTTGTACAAGACTAAACTGATCATCGCAACGACAGTACGCGAATTTAGGTAAATTTGTGAAGTTCCTGTCCACAATAACATCGTAACACTGACCATCGTCCTCGACAACTCGAAAACGTGTACCATCCTCTTCACATCCGTCTACATTTAACTTTTCACGTATAATTCCGAATGACACTACCACGCCTCCTCTAAAACCTTCAAACTCATTAGGCATTTTAATAACATTGAGACCGTGTTTTTTAACCACTGGCTCTTCAGTCAAACAATCAGAACTTCCCGGATATACAGGTATAAACGCATCAATTTCGACATTCCCGACTTGAATTTTCTTTTCATATCTTCGGTTTGTATTCTCTGCACAATCCCACTCAATTAATTTTGTCTCGGCTTTTGGCAATTTCCGCGGTTTTGAACAATTTTTAGATATGTGCCCGATTTCATTGCAATTATAACACTTCATTTCAGGCTTGACAGAACAATCATTCGCTATATGGTCGGCCTTTTTACAACCAAAACGTGCGCGAGAATCACTCGCTCTTACCTCGCTCGGCTCTTTGTTGACATACTCACTGCGCTGCGCTACCCCTGATCTAAACGTCATTGCTACCGTCGTATGTTACTTCGATGATCCTTCACCTTGCGATGGTCTCTGACGCTCTTCCCTCGGTCTCGTCGATTCGCAGCAATTCGCTGTCGTCTGGCGTTTTCGTTTGATTCCAGCTCCAAAATGATCTTCAAAAGATCATTCAAATCGAAATGTGAGCGACTCATTATCGCAGTACTCAGCTCTCTTGACCAAAGCCCGATAGCAATCTACTTCTTCGTCTCGTCCAATCCAAAGTCCAGTGCTTTGCACAGACGTAGTTTTGAGAAATAATACTCGTATTCAGCAGTGTTTTCGTTAGGCTGTTGACATCTTTGTTGCATCTCATGAAACTTATCGGTTAGTAATTTATCAACCAGAAATGTATTGGTGGAAGGCTCTTGAAATGACTGCTAATGCTTAATTTCATGAATACGAGTATAAGCCAAATACCAATTCTTGCTTGCTTTTTTGAGATGGCTTCTGGCAGTTTCGAAAGCTATTGGCTCAGTCCATTCGTGTAAGTGAGCGGTCGACTTAAGTTGGGTAGGCTACAATTTTGCTGAAGCTGCACCTGATAATCCGTCGAATTTAGGTATATTATGTGACAAATCGGGGAGAAAACTGTAGTGGTGAGTAAGCTGCACAAGATTACTGGACCGTTGTAGAATTGTAGTGTTTTGTGCCATTAAATTGCTCATCATAGTTCACAACTGGGTTACATCAATAAGAGACTGTGGTTGTCCATCTGCAGGAGGGGGATTCGGACAAGTCTGGTTCGTCCCTATCAAACTAGTATCCCAAGGTTGAGGGTTGGTCGCTCTGTGATGCCCTTGCATGTTCCCCCACACGTGTCCAGGACCTTGTTGTTGAAGCATTTTGTAGTTTGATGAATAGAATTGTCCATTTGGCAACTGAACTCTTCCATCGGATAGAGTCACTGCTTCCTCCTTAGACTGCCGCAATCCTAGAAGCATTTTCGCCACGTCTACCGTTTCATCAGTCACCTTTTATTTATTTCACTGTGACCACATCCAGCGTTGCCGAACTTCATTTAGCACATGCGCATTATTCTCCTCTTTGCCTAGATAAATCCGGATCAAACTGCATCACTCCGCCACCTTGGATTTCTGGAATCCTCACACTTTGAAAATTTTATAATCCACAAAGCTCAATTCAGTCATAGCTTTTTCATGGCACAACAATCATACACTACACTCTCAACACTTGAATCATACAGATCCCACTTTAAGATGTTGAAATCTTCTTATCTTTGATTATAATTTTTCAGAAATATAGTTAACGACACACTTGAATGTAAAATTATAGATAGGATATATTTAGCGAAATAGAACTTAAATTCAAAATACACAGCTTTTTAACACTTTCAGTTCGCACCGACTGTGCTCAACAATCTTCGCCTCCGTATTCGGGAAGACCGCGTTTTCCTAACGTCTGAATCACTTCTCTAGAATCCAAGTCTTCGCGTCAACGTCCCGACTCCTCTTATTGCACTTTACGTTCTATGTAACTCCTGCTTTCGCGCTTTTCTCTTAGGTAGCCAACCTCGCAACAATACACCCTGCTCCTAACGATACCAACATAATTTCAGCTGAAACTTAAAAGTTACTAACAGATCCAACAGTCCATGTGAATACCATTTTAATATAAATTTTAACATTATTTTGCGTTCAGGACATAGTATTGTTACGTCCCGAGCAAAAAGGCAAGGGTAGTATGGAAATATGAGAATGAGAGAGACCAGTACTGCTGATTACGTCAGGTTGGTGAGGCCTGACTAATTATTTGCTGTGGGTACGTTGTCACTAACAATCCTATACGGATCGCGTAAAAATAGGGCTTAAAAGAAATAAGATGTGGTTAAAATTTTATAATGTTTATCAAAAACAAGGAATAGATAATTAGTTAATTAACACATTAAAAACTTACAATTATCTTTTTCATTTCAGAAAGAGCAACAGATATTAGCTTGTCGATTGTATCCCCGATACGTTGTAGAATAGCGACAAAATTCTACCGGGTGTTTGTTTCATCAAATTTGTATTATACGAGTTATTCGAAATCAAATTCAAGAATGAGCTCTTTCGCGAACGTTTAACCAGCGGACTTCATCCAGAAAGTGACTCGTACGACGACCGAAAGTCTCAGCCGAAGAGACTTTGTTCAAAACTCAATGCCTCGTTAACTATTTCACGGTGAGGTAAAAGTGCACGACTTATTCAGAGCGGTTTTTCTTTAAGGAATATTTGGCAATGATGTGAAAATCTCGACTTAGACAAGGCAGTTCGTACTTCGAAGATTAAGTTGACAACTTGACAGCTTGGGACAAAAGACAACAACCAGGATTGAACCTGGGGTTTATATGATTCTTCATCTCCATGTTAAAAATAGGTATGAGAAAGTTGCTCACGAGCATGTATGATTGTAAGCTGCTCAAGAGCACGTACGACTAGAAGTTGCTCAAGAAGACGTACGATCAAATGTTGCTCACGGGCAGGTACGATTTAATGCTTTATACTATAAATACCTATGCTTAGCATGTGCGATTCTTACATTTTGTCTTGCATGATCTCAGACTGCTTATAAATTAATTTCAACGAGTGAACATCATCCTTCTCTTGCTCATTCAGGAAATCAAGATCTTATATACTACTGCTTAAAACTACAGTCGACATATCTTGTCAAACGGTTCCGGTTACAGCATGCTGAACTCTACACACATTTATCACTGATTTACTGCGTTACATACAGTTTTATGTGTATGGTATTAACTAAGAAACATTGCAGATTTTAAAATACATATATGCTTATTAGATATGCAATTCACATTACTTGTATTAGAATATTCAGCAATTGATATATTCATTTTATGATCGTACATATTGACAGAACGATATTACATAGTTATCTTATAACGGTCAATATTTCTTTTGTTAAATTATCGGCATCAACTGAGTCTTTGGTCTGCCCATGGTAATTAATCGTTATTCAGCTCACGTTTACCACTTTATCGACTTCAGCCGATCAATCACCGGCTGAATATGACAGTGTTTGAGGCTTACCAGATAGGTAATTATCTACTGTGACAATTCTAATCTACTTATCACTTGGCGTTACGACAATATTTGAAAATTGTTATGATTTCACAGTCCTCCCTCCTTAAATTATTTATCGACCTCGATGAATTTGCTTTTTGTTTTCGCGGAAACAAGTGATAATGACCTATTTCAAGTGTATATGTATAAAGTAAATATGGTTACTAATGTGTCTTTTTAATAACTTAATGTTACTAATAGGAGATCTTAGTATCAATAATTTGTATTTGATAGTTAAACTTACAGTGTTAGATTTGCCGCTGAAAGTGGTTCCAAATTTCTATTATAGTGATCTGTGTGTTGCATGAATCATAAGGTTAGTATAACTTCATCCTCTTGTGCTTTGTTCTTTCTTTTCGTACAATGGAGGTTTCGAATGATGACGCTTTTATGTTGGGCTCCTTGAGTTTTGATCAAGCTATTATGGATTTTGATTTGACATTTCTAAATTCAATTACTAGTGAAAATCAATGTGTTTTACGCGTTTTACATAAATAATCTGTCATGAGGAGGTCCTATTGTGCGACGTAGGCTGAAAACAGGTTTAGCGGAATCGTATTCCCTGAACAACTCTTCTAAAGGTTACTTGGCAAACTTTAATTATTCCATTTCGCCTTTTGGTTTGATAGTGGAGGCATAGATCTGCCCTCCGGGAAGTTAAGTCAAAATAATTGACTCGGTCATTCTGTAAAGGAAAATTTTATGCAACCGAAGGTGAACGTTGAACGAATTTAATAAGGACTTATACTCTCGAGTGATTTTACAGAAGTTCGATCTTATAACTACACAGAGTTCAAATTTGGGATTTTCATTAAAAACATTCAGAATTCACAGCAAAAGTGACAATATACCATTGCTGCCACCAAATTAGCTCTCAAATCCCGAATTTTCGGCAAGGGTAGTTTGGTAATATGATAATAAGAGAGACCAGTATTGGTGATTACGTTAGGTTGGTAAGATCTGACTTATTATTTGTTGTGGGTACATTGTCACTAGCAATCCTATGAGGATTGTGTTTGAGTAATATTTTCGTAAGTGTTACAAATATACGTCATTTGTTGACACTAAAAATAGGAAAGGAGTAAAATAGTTCAAATGACACAATTATAAAAAGTTACAATACATGTCCCTTTCAGAAAGGGCAAGAGAAGATTGCTTTTTCGAAAGTCCGTTCCACTAGCACTTCCACAATGGAATTTGAACATTTTTTTCGCTAGACATGCTAGCAAGAACAGCCAAAAAACTTGAAATTGAAAACAATCACACCAGTCACTTTTGCAAGACACCAATAATAAGTCCTTGACCCCACAGTAATAATCAAAAACCTCGAAAAAACCCACCCTGGTTAACTAACCGAGCCCCATCTCAGCTGCTTTCAAGCAAAACCGCAAAAAAAGCAGAGTCTATGATTTTTGGGCTCCTCAAAAGTACCAACTTAGATTTTTGGATTCTAATCCTTATGGCTAAAAACTACCCCCATTATACAACGCAGATATGACTTTGTCAAAGAATAATCTCTTTGAGAATATCACAGTGTCAATACAGTGTCTAATTCTTGAGCTCCTCAAAATCATCAACTGCGATTTTTAGACGGCAACCCTAAATGCCAAGCGGCGACCTCTCTGTACCACGTCGATATGACTGTACCAAAGTCGATATGACTTGTGTGGAAATTATCGGAAGAAATAATCTGTTTCAGAATTTTACAGTGCTAACAGATACTGTAAAATTTACACTAATTTGAAATTTTTTGGGCTGCTTCTCTTGAAGGCAGCTAGTATGGGGTTCGCTAAATATGGTAGGGGTGGTCTTTTGGGTATGCTGTTGATTACTGTGGGGTTGGCGATATTTGCTAAAGTCTTGGAAGGTGACTGGTGTGATTATTTTCATTTGAAATTTTTTTGTCTGTTTTATTTGAAAGCAGCTGAGATAGGGCTCACTAAATGTGGTAGGGGTGATTTCTTGGGGTTGTTGATTGTTACCGTGAGGTCGAGGACTTATATTGGTGTCTTACGAAGGGGACTTGTGTGTTGTTTTCAATTTGAAATTTTGTTGCTGTTCTTGTGAAGCCCGGAAGGAGCATTAACTTCTGACTTACAGCTTTTTGGGTTCAATATTTGATTTTTAATCAGTGGTAAGTTTGTAATAGTTTTATAGTATTGGGAGTTGCTTTTGTCAAATCAGTTTTGGCTGCTTGAGACAGCTTAAAAATAGCCCAAAATACTGATATACTTATAATCGGGTCTAGTGCATAATTCATATCGATGGTAGTTCTTGGGTGATAGGAGTGTTTTCTTTAAAATTGATTTCTACAGTTTTGGAAAGCCAAAAAAGCCCCAAATTCGGATATGATCATACTTAAGTCTTGTGCATATTTACTTTTGAGGGCAGTTTTCTGGTGATAGGGGTGTTTTTTGAAAATGAATATTTGCAGATTTTGAGAGCCCGAATAAAGCCCAAAACTCTGGTATATTTGAATTTTCCAATTTCTTTGAATTCCTGTAGTGGAGGTGCTGGCGGCCAGCACCTCCACCCAGATGTCGCTTTCTAAGAGAAATGAAAGAGCCAAAAAATCGGCATTGGTGCCCAAAAAGAGCCCAAAAACTGCCCTAAAGTCTGATGATCTTATATTCAGCTCCAATGCACAGGTGCAAATGCATAGGTTTTTGTAAAACATTCAATCGTACCTGATCGTGAGCCACATTCGATGTACGTATTCTTGATCAACT
>JAUMHM010062935.1:0-13891 GCA_032362435.1 Melikaiella ostensackeni
GAGTAATTATTGTGAAGATTTTGTGATAATATATCACTAATAGCATAATACTTTCTTTTACGTAGAAAAAATGTTTGTTTATTTATAAATTAGTAGCATAGGAATATTAGAGGTGCTTAAACAAAAGTAAGTCCGCATCTTGACGTAATTTTCGATTTTTTTGTTCCTCGTGGGTTAAAAATGAATCACGTGAAAGGATAAATAAATTGGTCGGTTTTTATAGAAAAATTAATTTTTCTCTAAAACGGCAGATCATAACGCAAAATTATATATACAGAATATAAAAGAAGCGGCTCATTAAAATGATTTTTTATCGTAATTATTTTTATAATTATGCATACTTGGGGAGATATGCGAAGGAAATTTTTATTAAGTAGTATGAATTATCTATATGTTTGATACTACTTTGCAATCACTTTCATTAGAAAAACTTGTAACTACTCAATTATAACTCACAACTTTTTTATTGTAGAAAGCTGTACGAATATAGTATTTATTAATATATGCATACAATTTTTTTAGTTGTAATTTATGTCGAAATTGCATAACTATATGAGATATAAATGCTTTCTGTGGAAATAAATTTAAAAAATAGAACTCTACTTGTTAACCGCTGTACTATAAGAATCTATTGTATTACTGAAAGAAGGTTCTTTTTTTTAACTTTCTCAGAATTTTCTCAAGTTTACGAAAGCAGTCTACGAAAACATGATTTTTGGAAAACTGTTCAAAAACATTTTCGGGACGCGTCGTACTCATGTTTCGAAAATTTGAAATTTCCATTAGGACCCCTCAATGAAGGCTATAGCAAAAAAACGCGCTCAACATACCTCATACGGTGAAAAATTACCAGATGCCTGAACAAATACAAATATAATATGACGAAAGTTTTTTAGATTGAAAGTTATTGTTTTCAGTGGCAATGTTGATACACTGCAATTGGCCTTTCTATATGCAGGGTGCTTTAAACCTTTCTTGCCACTCTGCGATAGTAAATTTTGGATTATAAAATAAACGAGAGGGTTGTTATTAAATTTTCCTTTCATATAAATCTCTCTACAAATTTCAGAACTTTGCAGGTATTAAGATGGAATGTGCGTAATTTTCAATACTTTTCACGTATAAATTATATGGGAAGCATTAAATATTTATAAGGTAGATCGTTATATCTTTTAGTCTTAAGAAATAAAAAGATTCTCTTCCTTTTCAGTTCTGAACATTTTAAAAATAAAAAATTCGAAAAAAGCAACTATTTTTTTACATAAGAATTGAAACTTTCGTTACCGTTTTGGCAAAAATATAGAAAATATGATTTTTTGTTTTGGTTTGGTAAAAGTATCTATTTTTCTATTCACGGGCCGCGTATAAATTACGTCAAGAAATTAATTACGTTATAATAATTATTAATCGGGAAATCCCCACATGGGGCCTTGTACCCTGCCTAATTTTTTCCCTTACATTAACAATGAAAGAATTGCAAGAGCCCTTACTGTTGGAGAATATTCTTCTTTCTGCGTGTAGGTTGATAAATATTAATTTTGTCGAATAACTACGTCCAAATTATACAAAAAAATATGAAAAGTTAAGACCATCAAATGTACTGTATATCATATTTTACTGGAGAAGTGAGAGGAAAAAATGTATTTCTTCTTAATTAATTTGTTAATTAATATTATAGCATTTTGTAATTGGTATACTTTCAATTTTTTTAAATGTTGTGTTAGAATCGCAATTTTGATTTTTTTACAGAGTTTGAATGAAAAGATTTTTGCACTTGAGCTATCAAATTCAATAACTCGCCCGACGCTCGAAAACGCTAAAAGCGTTGGTCCCAGGGTCTGAAGAAATGGGAATGTTCAAATTCACAAATTTAATTTTTTGAATATAGGCTTCTGTACAATAATAAGGCAGTTTCTATTCACAATTCGTATGTCCTAAAATTAGTTCTAAGGATAAAAATTAAAAACTGGAAAACAATTTTTTTTACTGATATTCAATAAGTGGTTAAAACATAAATCATCATAGCTTGTACAAATATTATTGAAACTGTTCGAAATTGGGTACACATATGAAGTATACTCGGCGAATGCCTGCAAAATAATAAAAAGTTGAAAATGACCTTTTCTTTAATAATAGCCAATTGAAAATTGAGGCCGATCGGTAACCACAGTTTTCTACTTTCGGAGACAAAAAGTATCGAGGCAACTTCAAATCTGAAACAACTTCCAGCGAGAAAGTTGTTCTATTTAGTTCAAAGAAAATTTCTGAAATATTTTAGATAGATTCATTAAAAATTTACTGAAATATATACTTTGCAAAATAGAACGCTTGTTGGGTGAGTTTATGATCCAAGAGCTGAACTGTATCAGCGATAATGATAAAATGTTTTTTATTTGTAACTTTTTTTTTTGAAGTTGTACCTATATTATTCAGATTTTTTTCACGAGTGCAGAAAGGTAAGTATGAGAGTAGAAAATGTATAAGTACAAAAGCAAATAATGTAAAAAATGCCCATACATTTTATTATAATTCTAAGAAAATAATTATTGCTTAAAGTGAGAATTCTACGAAGATTGTATGTGAAGAACATGATTTGTACATTTTTATTTGTGTATTTATTAATAAGTTGACGAGTTTGTTATTGTTACAATTTAAAAACAAATAATATTCAACAAATGCTCACATATTGTAAAAATAACTACTATTGTAATTAATCATTCTTAGAAAAGAATTATTCGTCTGGGCAATTCAAAAAATTTCTAATGAGGTCGTTCAAAAAAAATTCTTTTGTTTTTTAATTTTAACTTAAAATATTAAAATACAAAGCTTCAGATGAAAAAGATATCGGTGAATATTTCCATTCACGAAAATATTGGAAGAAAGTAAATAGCCAGAATATAGTTCGGAAAGACCAGTCCAGGTACATAAGGGTTCTAAATTTTTTGCAGTCCGACTCATGTACACGACACACTCTCTTCACCTATCCCACTTACACTGTTGAGCATACTTTCTATCGGTGAAGCACAGGTTCGTGGAAGTAGCGTCACGCGTAGCTGGTTCCCAAACTAAACCTGACTAAGCCTTCCCCTGTCGTCTCGCTCCCCTTAGCACGCGTCAAGGTGCCAGCTGCTTTGTCGCCTTTATACCTAGTTTCCCTGTACGCCTTCATTGTGGACCATGATTGTGGACCTACACCTACCTCACATTGGCTGCGCAGCCACCTTGGAGGTACTGATCAGAATGCTGTGCTTGCAGTACTGCATAAACGAACGTAAAACTGCGAAGTTCGTGTACGTCAACAATTTTTTTTGTGCGTATATCGTGAATTATCTTTGAATGATGTCAAAACCTCTAAATTAGGCATTTTTAGTTTCAATATGGGCGACCCTAGCGAGAAAAGGGAAAACTACCATCTGTTATGAGTCCAGTCTGCAGGTAATGAAACGCTCACTATGACCAACATACCAGATTTATCAGCATTATACACAAGCTTTACATGTCTGCAATAACCGGTTATAGAAGTCGAGCGCTCCGTTTTGTTGATCCTGAGAGCTTGTAAAAAATGTTTCAAATTTTAATTTTTCAAACATTTAAATATGAAAGTTAATTGCCTATCTTCTTTACGCAGAAAGGAAAAAACTTATAGCACGTGTATTTGTTAAAATAAATAGGAAAGACTATTTTTCCCCCTGACCAAAATTTTATTTCTTTTTTTACTTCAACTCGCGCTCAGTCACTCAATTTTGGTAATATCGTAATAAAATTTACAGGGATCACGCTGTACACTGTTCTTAGAGTAACGGTACAGGTTCAAAGTTCAAATATTGATATCAAAATACACATATTATTGATTGTCATTTAATGTACAAGGTACTACTTTCGGAGTAAGTTTGCTGAAAATTGTACAGTTACACTGATTCGGCCTGGATATTGAATGCATGAAATCGGGGGCGAATTGCTTATGAGAAAACGCTTTTTTTATATCTACTTGTGATATTATATTGTTTACAGTTTTATTTTACTTAAAATCTTCATTTCATGATATTATAACCCCCAGTCACCTCCACCCACGCAACCTTTTGGGAATTCGCCCACTCATTTGGGTAGGAACCCCTACTTTTAGTATACGTTGTGTTCGCCCCTGAATGCATCTTTGTTGGTCATAGTGGGCGTTTCATTGCCTGCAGACTTGAGTCATAACGAATGGTAGTTTTTCCTTTTCTCGCTAGGGTCGCCCAAAGGAAAGTCCAAGCTCGAAAACTACCTTACTTGCTCCCTGCTTCGCTGAATAGTATAGAACACTTTACTACAACGATCCCATCGAAGCGCATTTTTTCATTTAATTGTTACATAAAAAATATAATTTTTGTGAACAAAGCGGCCTGTACCGGAGGTCTCTATACACTTTAGATTATTTATACGGAAAATCAGACAAAATGGCTTCACCGTTTGGCCTATATCCTATAAGTCCGATTTACACTCGATTTCCAGGGCCCTTAAGTTTTCGGTGAATTTGATCACGTGACATGCAAGTGAGCGCAGCTAGGCTGTCACAGCGTAGTCCTTGATCATTTGAATTTAGCACCCTTTCTAACGAATAAATAAAAATTGGAAATGCATCAGTGAAAGTTCATTGTAAAAATTATGAATCGAAAATAAAATTGAATTAATTTTTGAGGCATAAAAATCCATTTCAGGAAATAGACACAATAAACAAATAATAATTTTGTGAGAAATAAGACACTGGAACCCCCATTTAACGATGGTCTCCGATATGGACTTGGATGACCGTGACTCCGTTCCAAAAAATTTACATGATGTAAACAGTCAGGGGGAACTGCTGAACTCCGCTGAGCTCACGCGCCTCTCTCTCGGGCCCTTAGACCCCCTCATCAACGAATGCGAGTCGGCGACCATCCTTTCTCTCGGTTCCTTGGATCCCCTCATTAACGAATGCGAGCCGGTGGAATGATAGGAAAACGGTTTATAAGGGGCCGGTTAAATGGGGGCTTCAGTGTATTTGTGATATTTTTGCAAAACCTCATAATATTCTTTACATAACATCGGATTTTTCCATTGAAAGAAGTATATTTCTGATATTCCAAAACAAACATCCATTTATCTTGCATCATAATCTTATTTTAATATTTCATGGAAAAGAAGAAAATATGCGTATGCCACAAAGAACGTAGGTACAAGAAATGTATAATGTCTAATTTTCTTCTTGTATTTCTTTCTGAAATATCTTTTGGTTACTTCAGATAGATAAGAAATCAAATAAATTTTCGGACTGTGCTAAAATGATTTTTACTATCATGAATCCCTATTTATAGTTCTAAAGAAATTAAAATACGAAAAATCCAAACAGGAAAATAAGTATTTCGTTTAATACTTTAAAGGAAGAGCTAAGTGTATGTTTAACAATTATTCATCAAACTGGAACGCGATTACAATGTCATGTCTTAAATACGAGGATTGTCCAGAAAGTAAGAGTATAGTTGACATTTTGGGCTGTGGGAATTTTTTTCACCAAGTTTGGCAACACTGAGTGGTAGAGGGGGTTCCCTTGAGCACAATGAGCACAGGGGGACCTCGGTACTCGGTAGTACGAAAACTAACCCTGTAATGTCAGTTTGCGTGAAACATGTTAATAAGAAATCCCGCCAAGTTCTCAGTGCACAGTGTCATCCAGTTCCTTCACGCAGAAGGAAACACACCTACTGGAATCGAACGAAAGCTTTTAAGTTGTGTCGGGAATTTAAAGAAGGCAGAAGAAGTGTTCATGACGATCTGACGAGTGGAAGACCTTCCATTTTGACCGATGAGTTGGTGCAAAAAGTTAAGGAAGTTGTTCGTGAAGACCGCCGATTGACAGTGGATGAAATTTCTGCGAGGTGTCCGCAACTCTTCAGAAGTCTCTCACACTACACAATCACACAAACGCTAGGATACCGTAAATTGTGCGCCAGGTGGGTCCCAAAACAACTGACAGAGCAGCACAGAACGAATCGGGTCTAGCGCTCGCGAGTTCCTTGAGCGGTTTGAACTGGAATGTGAGGATTTTCTGAGCTCTATTGTTACAGGAGATGAAACCTGGGTTGCTCATTACGCTCCATAGCAGCGTTGCCATTGCTACTGATTTATCGGGAGATCTACTGACTTTTGAGACTGGCTACTAATAAACTGATTTTCCTTGAAATCTCCTGATTTTCTGTTCAGCACTGGGGCAAACTTCAGATTTTCCATTATAGTCAAGTGTGACATGTAAGCTTGAAACTTGTCCAATGATCCAATGTTTCTCCAAGTGTAACTTACGTGAAGCGGAATTCACCAATGAGAAAATTTCTAGAATGTCAAGTTGAATTCTGATTAGGGTTGATTTTCTTCGAACGTAAAAGGCCTTTAAGAAAGCATAAGTAACCTGACCTTATTATTGGTTCATAACTTCAACCCGTTGTGGTCACTGGGGGTCCAAAGGACCCCACGCAAACTTTACGACTAAGTCCCATCAAACTGGCATTTCGAAATTCAACCTGTGGTGCCATTTGTTGTTGTTTGAAGGTACTACAACAAGTTTCGAGGGGTTTTGAAAGTCGGCGTGGCTCCAGTCTGCCTGTAGGCATCGAATAGTGTGGACGTTTTTTTTTGCGAGGTCCACCAGACCCCGTGTTACCATAGTGCGACAAATAACGCAAACCGCGAATTCACGTGCAGGAATCGATGCCATTTTCGGGAGGTGTACACCACCTGTTGCAGATAGAGTCAATGAATTGCCGACAAAAAAAGGTATCTGCTCTGCAAGAGGAAGAAGGATAAAAAAACAAAAACCCAATGTACGTCTTGTCTTCGACCTATGTGCGATGAGCATCGCATGCCAATTTGCACAGACTGCGGTCTCGGAGACGATTAAATAAATTTTTCAAAAAGAAACAGTTTTGTCACTTTATTTTGCATGCCCAAACTTATCTCATTCATTTTACAAGTTTCGTCTAAATTTTTCACTTCAATCTTCAAAATAAATATACTTTTTTCAAAGCTCGCTATAAAACTTATTTTTTCGAACGTATACTATTTTGAGAGTACACCCCCATAAGTTTTCTTGCTTTATCTCAAAAATTCAATTTTTTATGAATTTTTTAATGAAACAAGTCAAATTTTTCCATTTTTTTCCCCTCACGTTTTTTCAACATGAAGAATTTCGAATAAACAATAAAAAACTATTGGATTGCGAAGAAGTGATCTTAAACTAAAGTCTCGCGGAAGGATCAAGTCGATACGTCAAAAAGAGGGGAAATGTTTTTCACAGTTTTTCACAGGACAGTTTTTCTACGGCGAGGTCCACTGGACCCCCTGTGACCGTCCCGTTATTTTTCGGAGGTGTGACCACAACGGGTTAAGATTTTTCGCTAAAAATCTCTGCTTCTCAGAAATTACTCTGTATCGTTGAATATATTTACTTTATAGCTAAGTCTTGCAGAGATGAATGACAGTAGACTCAATTTGCAGTAATACCAAAAAAAAGCAATGTCCTACCTCTGTAGGTCATGAGTTATGACATCTCAAAGATGAACCTTTCCGGCCCAGTTTTAGGGGTAAATGACAAGAGTTCATTTTTTTTCAAAACATGTCGTTCCAGGATGAATCTACATTGAAGATGCGATATGATAAAATGAGGTATTCGATTTTTCAAGAAAATTCAAAAAGTTGTTAAGACAGTCTTGTATGGCTTTCAAAAAGCAACATTCTTCTTCTCCTGACTTTTTTCCATACCGTGCGTTGTTTGGCTTAAAATGTTCATTTTCGTTTCCTTTTTTGAATTTGTAAATACTATAACTCTCATTATTTTCTTTCTATCGAAAAAAGTCATGAGGATAAATTGTTCGACTTCCTGAGTAATACGAAGAGCCGTACATATTATTTTCAAATCTTGAAAAGGAATGATCTCAAAAATTTGAAATTGCTCAAACTTTTTGAATTTTTATCCAAATTGGCTGGTTCACGAAATCATCCTTTCTTTTTAGGCTTTGAAACTGAGAGCCAAAGGGCGATCCACTCGGACAATTCCTTCGAAAGTTATCGTGTTCACAGACGACGACGACAACGACCGACAGTCACCGAAATAAAATCCATTTTTTCTCAATCAGTGAGACCAAAAACGTCGAGACTTGATGAAATCCATTGAAAATCTATTGAAATGAAAATGTAAAAAAAAGTTCTAGTCTCACTATTTTCCGATTTGCGATGTTTCAAAAATCTAATTTTTTTGGCATTCTTTTACAAAACTTAAAAGTTGTGCTTTTAGAAAATATCTTGGCTTATGGATGTACATACTACGATAAAATTTCAAGATACATAAAGGTGGAGCAATTTCGACGGAAAAATATGAATGAGGCCATTTTCAAGTACTTTTGTGGCAAAAAAGTGTTTATAATGCATAAAAAATGTATCATACGTAATTTTTTTCTAATGAGAAAATAATGATTTAATTCGTGATTATAAAAAAATCGCTTTGTATGTCTACTTATAGTTTCGTGTGTTCTGAATTTCAATTTCATCCTTGATTAAAAACGTGAAAACAGTTAATTTTTATTCTTTATTGATATAAATTTCGTAACATTGGAAATTTCAAGGAAAGTGTTCTCAGGTTGTTCTTCGTAAACACAATGTCAACTCTCTTCTGAGATTAAGCTGATAGCACTGTTTGTCTTGATAATATCGCTACGTCGTTCGCACTGAAAATAATTTGGAAATTTAATTTACAGTGGCATGTAAACACTTCAATAAAGAAGGAATGGACAATAATAAAAAATAAATTGTCGTTAATTATTTCATGAAGTGACCTTTTTCATATTATATTTAATAATTAGTCCATATCTTACCCATTAGTGCAAGTGAAAGAGACGAAATGCTTTCTGTAGTCGATATCCACAATCACGTATTCGTGAACAGGTATATTCGGAAAACTGGCAGTTAGTATTGCTTCTGGTACCTGGCTATCGTATGTGATCTTGCCTACAGTTGGTTTTAGTTGGTTACTTCTGAAAAAAATAAAAAGTAACAACAGAATGATCAAATAATGGCCGAGGCTAAACGAACGGACGCAATCTATTTTCTTATGAAAATTTTTTATGTACTTAAAAACAACACCCAAAAAGTTCACAATTCAAAAAAAGACTTTGAGACTACCTATCTTTTTGGCTCATTAGAGACAGATGTACAATAACTGTACACAACAGAAAGAAAAAAGAGGGAGAAAAAAGACAGAGTCAACCGAAACCACACTGACACTCTTTCTTTTCTCCATCTTTTTTATACTACTGGAGAACCAAGATTTTTCTACTTCGAACCAAAGACCCTTAAACTATTTGTACAAAGTTAAAGTTTTACGATCGGTGTTTTCCCTTAATGTGTTTTTTTCATAATTCTTTATTCATTGTTGAAACTTCTGCTAAATTTTAATTTACATTTACCTGTGTCGGATTGTAATTCGGCACTCTTTTCACAATTGAACAAGGCGCTCCACTAGAATCAAGAACTGCAGCCAAAGCTCCAGTGCAGAATAGAAGGGAGAGTCCTACTTAAATCATTTTTTCACCTAAAAAGGATGTTTTTAGGATGATTTTTGGGATGTTTTTTGGGAACAAATGAATAAGTAACAAATATATGATAAATTCATGATTATATGTAAGTTATAAGTTATAAACGTTTCTTTATTACTATAGGGAATTTTTATTTAATTTTTCGTATCTGCAACTCATTCTCACACTTTTAACTTAAATCAGAAATTATGATTTTATGCGCACCTTTATGATTTCCGAATCTTATGCTCAGAGCACTTTTTTCACAAAAACTGAAGAATCTGTATTACATTATGTGTTTCTCTCCATATATATAGTGCAAAAATGATAAAAAGATGTTAGAAACTTTTTAATAACGCCGGAAGAAATTATGAAACATTGTTTGTACGCACATATTTTTTGGAGCTATATAGTTTTATTGTTCACTGAATTTAGAAGCTCGCAATTTTTGAAAAACAAATTCAAACATTTTTTTTTTTCAATCTGTAACATTTCCGTAACGCCAAAGAAGATTAAGAAACGCTTTTTGAGTACGCATATATTTTTCAATGGTATATGGTTTTGTTGTTTATTGAATTATTAAAGTCACGACTTCGGTAGAGGATCGGAATTTTTCAAAAACAAGTTCATAAAGTTTTTATTTTTTTTACTTTAGCTTTTTCAATCACGCCGAAGAAGATTATGAAAAATTTTATATACGCACACAATTTTCAGAGGTACATAGTTTTATTGCTCACTGAATTATTAAACTCACAAGATAATAAAAAGCGTACCGAAACTTTTCAATAACGCAAATGTTTGATGTTGTTTCCAGTTTTATCCTTATAAATGACATTTGCGAATATTTTTATGGCCGCATTCTTAAAAATGTTCTACTTCTTTTTCCTTTTTGCCTACTCGATTGGTAGAAATAGGCATTCTAGAGAGTGGGGATTTGTTAAAAGGGCGATATTGCCCCGGGTCGAAATTTAGCCCCTATCTTGGAATCTGTACCTCGTACCTTAGTCAGATTAGGGGGGGGGGGGGGGGTAACTTAAGTCTTAAATGATTATAAATTGCAATGTAATTTAGACCCTACTCCAACCCTGAATATCTCCGAAAAATACCTTTTTTCCAACATGAGCGTCAAAGGAGGGTCTGTATTTGAAGCATATTAGAACGTCTTTTGACGCTTCAAGTCCTATGCTCGAATTACGCACTCGTTCTCGAGCCTCTATGGATCAATAAAAGTAGAAATTTATTTTCATCAGCAGTGATAAAATAATAATATCTTTGATATGACCATTAAGATTATTTGCCATAATTTCATAAATTAATCCAGGATTGAAAGAGCAAATATCGTGATAAGTCCATGTTTTGGAAAAATTGAGATAATGATAGTCTCCCGTGCAGAAATTTCAGCGTGGCCCTGGTCAGGGCCAGATCTGGCAGAATATGGCCCCGATCGGGCAACCCAGTCAGGGCCAGACTCGAAATGCAACGCCAAATCTGATCAGGGCCAGTCTGGGGCATCAATAAGAAAAGCCCGATCTGGTCCTGACCAGGCCTCTTCTAAATTTCATTTATAAAAATACTATTAAAATAATATTTATTTGATAAAAAAGTAAACAATTCATTGAGAATATTAAACTTCATTATTTGAATATTTGAAAACAATTATTATTAGTTTTACAGAAAGTTTGAAAGTCTGTCATCTTTCGTATCAACTATCCTTGTAACGTATTACACAATAAACTTTATATAAATATTTTGTGCAAAATTTGCCCGATTCGTTCGTCGCGCTTCGCGCTCGGTGTTATGTGTTTTTTATGTACAAATTACTAAATTTGTTTTTGATTTTGAATGAAAAAAGAAATTTATTTACTTAAGGCTCTATCGACCTTACGGAATACATTCTTATCATAATATTCGCGTTCGATTTTCTGCGCTAACCATATAATATATACAAATAAATACTTAAAGAGACGATTAAAAAATTACCTCAATGATTTATGATTGGTCTCATAAAGAAATGTTTAACGGAAATTTTATTAAACTTTTCAAAAGCACGAATTTTACTTTTCTGACTTTCATTCTTATTTCGCGTCGTTTGGCTCAAAAATTAAAATATTCCAATATCATTTTCCATACTTAACGACCAAACACTAATCTAATACCTTCTCTGATGAGAATGTAAAAAGTGAAACGTGTCAGTGGTTCATCCTAAGCTTTCCGTTTCTACCCCAATCTTTTGCGTTGCTGAACGCTGAGCCGATGTCCAGAAGTGTGTCATCCTCAGATATTTTGTATCGTTCATAAATCAAACCTGCAAAGAATTTTTGTGAATTAATCGTAAAGGAAAAATATAATTATTGACGGAATAAAATTGAATACGTATTCTAAATTTTCTTACCCGTGATACATGAGCACATGTGGGTACTCTTCGAAAAGTTCTTTCGTTGGAACCTTTTTCATTGCCGTTAACGTCTCTCGACAAGTATTTCTTCAGCACCGAGTTAACAGACTTTCGGATCACATTAACTTGATCTATTTACTAATTCATAAAATACCAATCGTTTATCAATATTTATCTGCAAAATACAAACTAAACAAAAAAGAATTTTTTGTATAAACATATGTATAATTTATTTGAACAAAAGTATAAAGAAATTATTTTGAAAATTGTTTATAATTATGTTCATCAAAAACTACTCCAAAAATATTCACTCCAAAAATTTTTGTGTGCAAAAGTTCATTTTTAACAAACTGGAAATATTAATTTACCAGATACCCGATTTGTATATAAAAATAAGAAATTCGGAAAAAATTATATTACATTATTTAAGTCGTCAATACATCACATATATAGTCACAAAAAATTGGAAAAAAATTCTTAATTATTTTGAGGTTAGATTTGAAAGTGAATATAAGTAATTACTTACCTACGTCTTCATGAACACCTTCATTGCGTAAATAAGGAACAGCAGAAATGAATTTATGCTTCCTTAACCGCAAAGTACTCTTCGCCTTTGGCAATATTTATAATTCAAATATATCACTTGCGTACCGTACACTCATACTAAAACCTTTTTCCTTACGCAGAAGACTCATGCGAAGACATAACGCGACGACAAAAGTCTCGAAACTGCGAGATTTCGGGCGGTATTTTCAAATTATCATTATGCAAATTTCGAGACTACTTAGTAAATATGGCTAAAATAAATACTTTTTCATATTTTTCCATATTACACTCGCTAGCAATTACTTGAATTTAAGTAATTCTACGTAGATTATGTCACCAAAGAATTTATGAAAATAATGTCACTTTCTAGTCAAATAACATAGCCTGCAAGTTAAATTTAACTAATTCAACTTTAGATTAGTCACTGGACTAAAAATTAGTTAAATATTCACTGATTGAGACAGGAAGTAATTTTAAATCAATATATCTCTAATTTTTAAACTAACTCTGATTTACAGGGTGTAGCCCGATGTGGCCCAGACCAGGAACACAACAGTAGCCATGATCAGGGCCACATTGAGCTAGCCCGATCGGGGCCACGTCGGAAATCGGGATCAAATTGGGCAATTTCTCCACGGGCTATCCATAAAATAAAGTATATTTAAGTAAAAATAATTTTCGATTACAGATTCATTATGTAAATATGTACAGCCTGTTAAACATGTACAAAAAATTTCAATTTTATTTTCAAGATTGATAAAATAGTAATTATAGTAATCATGTATAAGATTACATTCTGATTTAATACGTAAACAAGAAATTGCAAATTTATATCATCAGAGGATGAAGAAGTAGTGAAATATGTGTTTACTGAATCAAAAGTAAATACATCAGTTTTCATTTAGTCAATAGCTTCAAGACAACATTAAATTTAAAAGTTCTCTTTTGCATTTAATTTACTTAACTCCCTGACTGATTATAAAAGCCTGTTTTAAGTTTCATTTTTGGTCAATGGATTTGAAGCTACAATTCATCCTTAAATTTCAAATGAAAAAGGAAATTTATTTGCTCTATCGGCCTTAAGGAATACATTCTCATCACAATATTCGCGCTAGATTTTCTACGCCCACCGTATAATATGTAGAAATAAATGGTTGAAAAGACGATTAAAAAATTATCTTAATGATTTACGATTGGTCTTATAAATAAATGTTCAACAACAATTTAATTTGACTTTTTAATAGCACAAATTCGACTCTTTTGACTTATTTTATCTTGCGTCGTTTGGCTCAAAAATCAAAATTAAAATATTCCAATATCATTTTCCATACATAAAAAACAAACTCTGCTTTCTACCAAAAAATGTTCAGAA
>JAUMHM010063001.1:0-14431 GCA_032362435.1 Melikaiella ostensackeni
CGATGAGTGTCTGATAAGTTAAATATGTTAAGATAACAATACGATGTTTGGAATTTTTCACGATAACGTTGCAATAGGTATAAAATTACTGTTGTCCCAACGCAGCGGCCTAGATTGTTGAAGGTGACCTTAATTGCCTCTGGATGCTTTTTCAGAGCTACCATCTGCTACTTCACAGGATTTTAGTCGCCTACTTCCTGATAGTGTAAGAAGATTACTATAGTGCGACAGGTGTTTAATGGAACAACTTTCTGAGCCGCTGCCAGTACCTTAGAGACCCATAAATGTTTGAGATGTTTAGTGCATCTTGCGTGCACATTGCCCATAGCTAAAATCATTATAGGATGAGTATATGCATGATACACATTCCTCCATATCGTCTTTACATTATGCCTTGGCCCACTATATTTATGGATTTTGGTTGCAGAGGCTGCCTGCAAATTCCGGTTGAGTGGACAAGCAATGTCGGTGATATAGACTTCTCCAACTTTTTTTTAAGCGTTACGACGTCGGGTTGATTGGCTCGGATATAATGATCCGTCTGAATAGTAAAATGCCAGTATTAGATGCAGTCTTTGTCTTCCAAAACAAGCATTAGTCTGTGTGTATAGACTTCCCGAGCCATTACGCGACAACCGTCAATAATGTGCTTGATGAATTCGTTGATATCTCCGCATAATCACCACCTGTCGAAAACATTGTGATGTAACACGTGCTTGCGACAGCTTCTAGTGCTGGCAACTCTTTCCCGAATCGCTTTCACAAATACCTCCGTTTTTGGAAACAGGACGGCCACTTTCAGCCAAATTTTGATTGCCTCTCTGTCCACTTCATGTTGATCTAACATTTTGGGGTGCTCGCCGTGTATAGCTTCTTACCTCCATCGCGTTTTATAATACTTCTCTGGTTCCTGCCCTGATACTCAAGGCTTCCTCCGAGGGCAAGTTCAAGGGCGTATAATCGTGATCTGCTTCACAGATGTTGTTGTGAAGCGTAACATCTCGCTCGCTGTTAGAATAGTCTTGTGACTGTATTACTTTTGATATACACAGTTGCCTGACATGCACACCGCCTCAACCCCCTCTATGTGGTGGTGGAACTACTATTTTATTCGCCGAATCACTATGGTGCATTCCTTGCTTGGTCAGTCCAACGCGGATGGTTGTGTTTATTGTTTTAAGGTCGGTGTGGGACCACTTGATGAGCTAACAAGAGTTCGTGAGGACACGTACAGAATGGATATTAATAGCCTTGATTTTACTGGCCGAATTGAGAGAAATATCGAAAACCATTCTGAGTCTTGTAGCAGGGACAATTATTGGGCTCTTCTTAACTATCGTATGCTGAATATCCTTCGACTTAAGAATACCCAAATATTTATATGAATCATTCTCGGCCATTGCCTCGAAGTGATCCTCGTTCTCATCCTCTAATTCTACGCTCTCTAATAGCCCTTTGATTAAATAAACTGTTCTACATTTATCTAGTATATTCTCCATGCGGATGACATCGGAAAACTGCTTTGTGAAATGGATCACTTGCTCTACTCTCAGGTTTGAACTAGCGCACAGCTTCAGGTCATCAACACTAAATAGAACCACAGTTCACTAAAGAAGTCTCCTTGAATGATACCCACTGTAATGCAAATAATCGCCATAATGCGAATAAGCACTTAGTTGCCATGATCAAAATACTTGATTCTGGTTTGCCAAAGCTTCATCGCATGATGTAAGAAGTCGATGATACGTGCTCAGATGTTGTAAGCTTTTAAAACTTCAAGCGAATAGTTATGTTGTACCGAAGGGTATACTTGCTTTTAGTCAGTGTAAGCCATGTGCAAGTTTCTTTGATGTTTCTTAGCTTACGTTAAGGCCACAGCGTCAATAGTAACTCTGTCTTCACTGCCCCGCGAGATTTTGCAATATCCTCCCAGTTCTTCAGTTTTGATATTATTTTCGTCGCAATGAGAGTAGACCTTATCAGCTGCAAGACATTTACAAATCGTTGGAAGATATGCTACTGGTCGAAAGTAAGATGAATTTAGAGCACCTGGTTTCTTAGGCAACATATACGTGGAACCTGCGAGCATAACATTTGGCACCAGATCTGGTTGTTCAATGCTCTTTTGGTAACACGTTACCAACGCAGAATGCACACTAGTCAGGTACTTGTACCAGAAATTGTGCAGCACCATGTCCGAACCTGGGGCTTTCCAGTTACTTGCTCTTCACAAAACCACTGGAACATCTGAGTTTGTGATGTTAATAGGTTCCATTGCAAGGTTTTTGCTTGCGCTTTGTTTCTCTAATTGGAACCATGCAGCTTCTAAGTTGCCTCTGTTTGTTTTCTCCCAAACACCCGACTAGTAATCAGCCATGTTTTCCAATTGAGGAACTTCTGTGTCTTGCTGGATATTCTGCTCTTTACCCAATTCACGATAAAACCTCCCTTCATCTACCTGTAAGTTTCGATTTTGCTACCTGCTTGTGCTACTCTTATTGTACCGACGCAGTTTAGCCGTGATAACATCAAGTCTCTGCCGTTGGAAGACTATCATCTGATCCAATAGAGATGATACCGATGTCACGATGTTCCGAAGGTAGATGATTTGAGTAACAAGGCGTGTCAGCTTACTGGTCTTTTTTCCTTCATTATATTGAGTTAATCGACCCAATTTGCTCCTCACTTTGCTGACATCCATAACCAACCTGATTTTTCATGGTGGATCTTGCTCCCTTCGTGAGGGAAAGACTGCATTTCTAGGCCTAGTTCCACGGCCCAACGTTCCAACGACTTCCACAGCCGTACAATACACAAGAGTTTGCACCTGTAACACAGGCCTGCGTTCGAATGCCTTGGAAAAACCTTGTTGTTGAGGTGCCCTATCAGTGCATGCAGATTCATCGCAACAAACATCATTGGCAGAGAATGCCTTTCTGCTGGTTCTACATCCCTGAACTCCTGTAGAGCTTGAAAAAAATTCCTTTCGAGGTGCAAAAGTTTTTCTGGGATTTCGCTGCTTACAACAACGGAAACTTGTTCTAGCGAACTCTGTACTTGTTCTTCATTATCCCTAGCCCTGTCCTGATGCAGCGCCCAAAAGTGTGGAAGGTCACAAGGCTACCAATGGAATTTTTTCTTGGTACCTCTATCGTGGCTCTGGTGGTTCGGATCCTATCTTAAACTGTAGGCCCCTCAAAAGAGTTGAGTGACCTCTTTAACGAATAAGCACAGGAAAAAATGTTTGCAAATTCAGTAGAGAGATGGAAAAAATGTTTCGATACGGAATCAGATCAATCTCTCTCTGAAACGACACACACGACACTTCACACCGCTCCGACACAGGTCGCTTACCAATCTCTTTAGCAATGATCCCAAGTAAAGAGCATCATAGAGCTATCATATGTTACGAGTCACGCAGAAACACTGAAGCTGACTGATTAACACATAGTAAGATATTTACTCCTTATCCCAAACACATCCACTAAGCAAAGCTCTTTCTGATGGCCCATGATTATTCAAAATCTTTTCATCTTTTTAGGCAAAATCTAGTGTTTCTACGACTCTTCATATTTCTCCGCTTTAGAGTCTCATCCACTTATTCCAACCATTTCCTCTCTGGTCTATCTCTGTGTATGTCACAAATCGCTTCCCCTGAACACACTTGCTTCGTTGAACGTCCTTTATATTTTAATCTTAGCAAATTTCTTTCATTCTTGTCAAACAATGTTTGTTCTACGCTACATTTTTTGAGAACCTACTCGTTACTGACTTTGTCCATCAGCGTTTTACTGCATATGTTTCGCAGGAATTTTAATGCCAATCGCGCTTGTTTAACCCCTTTTTTTTTTCTTGATACATCCGGGTCTCGCTATAATACAGAACAGTAGGTGTGAGGACAGAATGATTTGTTGCAATTTTAGCTTCATTTGCTGAATTATCATGATTAATGATGGATCGTACACTGTTGATAATTTTTCTACCATCGTTTACATATCTGGTTAACTCTACATTCATCTGCCTGGCAGCAGTAAATATACTTCCAAGAAACAGGAAATTATCATCTTGTTCTATCCTGTCCTCGTTTAGGGCAATATGGCTCACTGTTTTCTCACCCCTTCTTCAAGAATACAATGATTTTTGTTTTATTCACAATAATCTTGAGATCAATACTCTTCGTGCTGTTACTCAGTCTGCTCATTATTCTCTGCAAATCGTCGACTGATTGTGTCGTAATAATCTTACATCTGTCAACGTCACTCCACGCAATGTCACTGTCCTGTGATCAACACCTTTTCCGTCGAAGAAAGCCATTCTTAGGCATTTGTCCATTTGCATATTGAACTTCCAGGAGAACATAACGCAACCTCGCTCAACGCCCTGCTTAATATTAAACCAATCGCTTAGTTGTCTATTTATTATAACACGCTTTACTACCATGATATAGTGCTTCGGCTGCTTTTAGAAGCCAACCATTCACTTCATACTCGTTCAGGACTTCCAAAAGCTTAGTTCTATACACCTTATCGTATATTCTTGTCTGCGGACAAGTTGTTGTTCAGCGTGATTCATTACCAACGTATCACTGTTCACTATGAGTGTAGTAAAACACCTATTGATCATGGTGATCATAATGGTCATGACCTGGTCAAGTGTTCCTCCATCAGCAGTTCATTCCCTGTGTTGCCTAACCATTTGCTGCGTTGTAGTCTTTCAGATTTTAATTTCTAGCTTCGCTGGTTTTTTTTTTGTTGAGATTCCCGGTGCTGATCTGTTTATGCCTTACATAGTTTCACAAAATCGTGGACAACGCTGTTTCACTGACGAGTTATCAGATGGGACTTATTAGAACCAGATCGGGAACTCTTGTGGAACGTATTCTCACAGCTCTCAAGATTTCAACACATAAACTAGGATCTGATTTACTAGACCGACCCACAGATAGTGCTATTCATGTCAATGTTATACGGACAGCGGAAGCAATTTTCGCCTAATTAGGTGCTGCTTCGATCAGCTTGAAATTTCATGGCGGGCGGAGGAAGCTATTACACTTCATTCTGCTTTAGATTCATGATTCGACCGTCAACCTGATGATGTTTCATTCCATTTACAGAACAAGGCGGGTGAAATGTTAATACATTTTGGGCCTATTTATTCTGATTCAGTCACAATCTAAAATAAGTTTTCTAAACGGGAAATGTTCACGATTTCTGATAAAGTTCATGGTTCTTCGGCGTTTGTCCCTGACCGTATTACTCTGCGCGGTTACCTTTATCCAGGTGTGTCGCTCGAAACCTCTCACCCGCTAGTGTGAAGCGTAAGCATTGTTTTCATGGTGGCTCGGTCAGTCAAAGTTCAGTTTTCGCTTTTCAGCTTAATTGTGACTTCCGTGCTGTGTACTCGAGGCCATTCCTGAGATGAAGTTCAACGTGGTGCATTCTTTGAGCTAATTCTAATACTGATTCGGGTTTCCGACCTTTGTCTCTTGGTCTGGTTTTGACTGTCACTGGGAAAGGTCGTAAAAAAGGCAAATTGAGACACAAGTTTCATTCGTCCCGTGTTCGCCATTAATTTTAGACTCTCAAGTAACAATTTATTCTCCCCCACAAAGTGTTCTTAATTCTAATAAGTGATTAAATCACAGTTTCAAGTGTTTTGCGTTCCTTCGAATTATTGTGAAGTGAAGTGATTTCCTCGATTCAATCGTCTTCTGATGTTGTGGAGAGTTTGCGAGTAAGATAACGTATTACTTCCCGTGGAATCGGGATTGGTCATTCCGAAAGCGATCGTGGTTGTAGGTTCCGGAAGTGAAATCTGTTCTTCTTTTCCAAAACAACCCAAATATTCATTTGTTTCCTAAAAGAGACGTGTTCGCATTCACTCGCGGGTTGGAACTCGGATTATGGTTGGATTAATTTAAATTCGATTATACTCAAGATAAATTAGTAGAATGTCGACTAGCCTATACAAATATCGGCTGATTTTGAATTTCTATAAACTGTCATGTTCATTGAATATACTTTGAATAATAATTAACTAGTGCCTTCAATACGTTATTCTTTCGTTGTCCCACGATAGTCTGGCACTAATACATTAACCATACTTATAATCATTTTCTACTTTTGTCCCATTCTTATTGCGCAGACCTTTCATGTTCGGCTTTCACGAGAATGCTTGATTTTTCTGGTTAGCAGCCACGTGAATTTCATCATTTCATCAAGCACCTAAGTCTTTCTTCCTACAGCCGCAGCACCGCACACTTCAGATGCATTTTTAAGGATTCTATCCTGTAGTATCCATGCACCCTCTACATTTTTATTGCCTCACTCTGTCTCCCAGTATTTTCCATGATGTCCGCAATACGCTACAAACAAGTCAATCATACTATGGCTTTTGCCTAAGCATTAAGTATATGTGTGGATCATTGTATGTCCGAACCATATATTTGTGATAAACAAGCCTTTTCCTAAGCATGAGGTAATCGATTTATCTCCATGACCGTTCGTTTCTGGTCTTCGAAATGACGAAGTACCCTTTACCCTTTACCCAGCTATTCATATCTGCGAGTAAAATAATTCTCTTCCTAGGATCGCAAGTACCTACAATATCATTCAACGAGTCCCAGAAGTTATCTTTTACATCACTACCGTTACCACCTACTGCAGCGAAGCATGCTATAATAAATAACATCCAGATTCTGACTTTCATTATAACCCATAATAATCTAGCAGATACACGTTCATACTGTATGACATTAATTATTATGTCCAAACTTCGGTGATTCAAAAAAAAAAACAAAAAAAAACATGAAAACAAAGCTAGGATCGAAGGAGTTATAATCGTTCGTGTTGTATACTGAGGAGGGTACCACACTCCTGCAAATTAGTCTCTTTGGATGAAGAGAGATCATTCATTTTTTCATGAATGTGATTAGAATCCATAAACCTTAATCATACTTCACAAGCTTGAAACCTTTCATAAGTTTCCATTGCTCTTGAAAAGTTTTCAGGATTGCCAAAAGCTGCAAGCGTTTTCATGAATTTCCATAAATTTCCAGGAGTCTTGCCAATTCCAATAAGTTTCCGAAAGTTTTAAACATTTCCGAATATTTCTATCTGTTTTCAAAAATTCCCACATGATTTACAGTCTTCGAGAATTTACTCGAAAAAGTTTAATATTTAAAACCAAAAACATTTGAATTTTAACGTAATTTAATTTTAAAAAAATGGAAATTTGAAGTTAAAGAGTTATTTGAAATGAGAGTTTGATAATATAATTAAAGCCTGCTTTCAATTTAGAGAGAATTCAAAGAGATGGAGTTCAAGATTGGAATAATTTACAACTTTAAAATTATACCAACTTTGAAACCTTCAAATGGAAAAATGATCTAAAGTTGCAAGTTTTTGATTCGAAAGTCCTGAAATTCTTCGAGTATGAATATCATAAAAATATAGACTAAATGTTAGGAAAGCTGGATTTGAAAACTCACAAATTCAAAATGTTTGGGAAAAATTGAGTGAATTGATTTTTTTTCACAAGAATGAAGGAATTTTCAAATTTAAGGCGAGTTAAAAAAAAAATATTTCACCGTTAAAATGAGAGTGATATTTATCTTATATCAAACTAATGTAATCTCTATATTATTCCGTAGCCTTGATGCTTGATATTCTTTTTAATTAAATGGTTTCCTTAGCTACATTAACAAAAAAAAATCAATACTCAAAGTAAGGTGGCAGGCGACGGGTAGAACATTTGCAAAAAAATGTGTTACGCAATTTATGGATGACTCCCCACTATAGCGAAATTGAACTGTAAGCACTTTATTCTTAATGCTCAAGGTTTTTTTTTACTAGAAGCTTTTCCTACAATGCAGTGAAAGTTTGTTCAGCGTATATAAAAGTAAGTAATAAATTTTTCGCAAACTGTGCTCCGCATTCTCAAATTAACATTAATTATCATGATTTCTTATTTTGATTGAAACATTATGAAGGAAAAAAAAAACGTTTTCCGTTGATGACGTAGATCAAATATTAAGTTTGTACACGCTGTTGACCTCGAATCCGAACAGGTGAGCTTGAAATCAAGAAATTTCTAGAGATAAACATTTCTAAAAATAATACTAATTCTCATGTCAAATTGTGTAGAAATGACATCTTCAATACAAAATTCTCCTTTTTCTTGAATTTTCAACGCCTGAATTCTTAAATGTTGAAATTCGAAGAAAATTGAAAACTAAATTTTCAACAGCTGAATCATTATAAAGGCAACGATTATAGAATAATCAGCACTGAAATAAATAATAGAAAAATATTGAAGGAATAAATGTAAAATTTAATGTGGAAAATTCGTCTCATTCGTTTGAAACTTCAACAATTTGATTAAAATATTTCTCCTCTCTTGAATAACAAATTTTTCTGGTTTAAAAATTTACATCTTTTCCCAAATTTCGTGTTTTTGGTTTGGAAATTCATATCTCTTGATGAGAATTTTATCTTTTTTGGTAAAAAATACAACTTCTTGGTAGAAGACTAATTTGCTCTGGTTGAGGATTCAATCATTCGTAGGAAAGTCATATCTTCTGGTAGAGCTTTCATTTTTTTTGTGGAAAAATACAACCGTTTAGTTGAAAATTATTATGTTTTGGTTGCCAATTCAACTAATTCGTTGAAAAATCGCCCTTTCTGGTTGAACTTAACTGTTTTGACATAAGATCATTTTGTTAAAAATTTGTCTTTTTGTTTTAAAAAGTGATCACTTTTAGTAGAAATGTCATTTTTTTGGTAAAAAATACAGCTGTTTAGTTGAAAATTAATTTGTTTTAGTTGAAGATGCAACTATTGAGTTGAAAGTCGTATTCTTGGGTTGAATTCAACAGTTTTTTATTTCGATTTTGAATTATGTTGTTGGAATTTAGTCTTTTTGACTTAGGAATTGCTCTTTGCTTGTAAAAATTTCATTTTTTTCAGTATAAAATACAACAATTTGGTTGAAAATTTGAGTATTTTGCTGATACCTTTTTTCAACTGGAAATTTAAGTATTCAATTTTTGATTGGAAGTTCGTGTCTTTGGATTTTCGATTCACCTCTTCTGGTAGAAGTTTGATTTTTTTTGTAAGAAAATACAATCGTTTGGTTGAAAATTATTCAGTTTTGATTGAGGATTCAACTATTTTGTTGGAAATTCGTCCTTTCTGGTCAAATGCTGTTGAATTCTGTTTTTTGACTTCAAATTATTTTGTTGAAAATTAGTCATTTTGTTTTAGAAATTGCTCTCTTCTGGCAGAAATTTCATTTTTTTGGTGAAAAATACAACTCTTTGGTCGAAAATTAATCTGTTTTAGTTGAAGATTCAACTACTTACTTAAAAATCGTATTCTTGGGTTGAATTCAACTGTTTTTGATTTCAAATTGTGTTGTTGAAAATTAGTCTTTATGATTTAAAAATTGCTCTCTTCTGGTAGAATCTTTTTTCTTGGTATGAAATACAACTGTTTGGTGGCAAATTTTCTATTCTGTTGAAAATTCATTCTTTCAACTGAGAATCTAACTATTCTATTTTTGGTTTAGAAACGTTTTTGATATAAATTATTTTGTCAATAATTAGTCTTCAAGCACTTCGTTTATGAAGCAAGTTTCAAGCGGCGGCAAACTTCTAATGAAAGAATTGTTAATTAAGAATCAAAGAAGTGTTCTGAAACGCTTAAGCTCAATCGGATTGATGGTAAGGAAATTATGAATGTTATAAGTTGCAAGCATCAATCTTAACGCTGTCCGATGCACGTGCTTCCACGGCTACGAATGTGTTGCAGCGGACAATATTAAGGTCAAGTAGGAAACTAAAATAATTCTTAAGATATTATCATTAAAATAAATTATTTATTTGACATTTTGAACAATAATTTATTAGAATATCACTTTATTAAACACTACTTTTAATCATTCTGATCTCCCTCTTCAGTTTCTTTGGCATCTGAGCTCTGAGTTGTTAGGTAAAAAAAAAACTCTACGAAAAACTCTTTTCCTTTGGTGCTCAAATAATTGTAGAGATTTTTCACCTCCTCTTCTTTGACCGCTTTCAAACCAATTCGAGATGGAGGACCATTTGAGAGTTTTTCTAGTTCAAGCGTAGGCCTGAAGGAAAAAGGGGTTGGATTTTGCAATTCGTAATTGCCATAAGTATCCACTTTTCCACTGCGAAAAACATTTTAAACAAAGGCTTTACTGATTCTTGAGTCTTTTGGCTTTCGCATTTTGCCTTTAAAACTTTTTTCGAAATCCTGCATAAGATCTTCGCATTTCTCGACCATTGTGAATGAAGAAGAACGAGCATTGCGAATAATTTACAGATATTCAGCGTAAGTTTGGATTCATTATAATCTTTTCGATTTTTGCGAATATATGCTGTAAGATTCGATGAAAGAATTAAAAAATATTAAAAATTATTGGAATGCCGTTTATAATGTAATATGTGATGTGAGATCGACTTACAATGCTCTACGATCATTTTTCTTGAACCTTCCGTTAATTTAACGGGACTTTCGCGTCATCCACCTGCCAAATTTTATGAAGGCTGCTTATTAAAAATCCTTTCTTGAATATTTTTAACTCTTCTTTTGCCCAAACACAGAAAAGCATAAAAAATTTCTTGCAAACTGAAATAGTTTCTTCATCAATAGAAAATAAATAAATCCAATGAATGAACCTCTCTACTTTTTACCTGCATTCTTCTCGATAGTATCCTTGCATTTCCACATTCCATTGAGAAGCGAGTTTTTATTCATTATACTAGTTTTATATATATATTATTATTAGTTTTATATATATAATAGTTCATTATACTTTCCGAGATCCCAAAAGTTTTTATGCACTTTTTCTTATTGATGACTTAAACATTTTTGATAACATTTTTCTCCACAGTAGGACTCAATAGGTTTGAAAGATCTATCTGGGATTAAAATATATATCTTTAAAACCGTCTCTTCTAGTTTAAGACTTTGCAGTGTATTCTTTTTCCTGAAATGATAATGAATATTGCTCTCAGCTGCTTCAATAAAGAATAAACAAAAATATTTTAGGCTATCTATAAATAATTCAATGGAAGAATTATTTAAAAAATCAAGAATAATAGATAGTCCTAAAATATTACATTTATGATAAAAGTTCACTCAAACTTTTCATTAACGGTTGACAAACGTACCTGGTTTTGAAACCTTTTTCCCCATTTTTAATCCATAAGACTCCATGCCTGTTTCTCTTTCTACCTCGATCCATTTTCAGATTCTTGTTCAAATTGATAGGGCATTAACCAGAGTAAACCTGTCTTAATAATAATACTTTTGTAGCTAGTCTGAAAAATAATCCAATCACTGGTTCGATACTTTATTTACAGTATATTTTAGAAGAGAGCTGCAAATGGCTACTATTATTTTCTTTGGTATGCGACTTGACCTACATATCGTCCGCTGCAACACATTCGTAGTCAAAGAGGCGCACGCATGGGGCAGCGTCAATATTGAAGCTTGCAATTTAAAACATTCATAATTTTTCAACCATTAATCCGATTAAGATAAAGATTTCCAGATAACTTTTTCAACCTTAATTAACAGCTTCCTTACTAGAAGTTTTCTATTGTTTGAAATTCACTCGATAAACGAAGCGCTTGAAGGCTGAAATTTATCATTTTTGCAAAGCCTCAACAAAAAAAATTAACAACTTTTTTTTCATTGAAATATCTACGTTTTTCTCTCTCGAATAGTTTCTTGAATAGTTTTAAAATTGACTTCAAAGGCAATACTTTTCAGGCTGAATCCACGAGTATTTTCTCCCGATCGGGAGCGGTTCAAATATTCAGTTCGTACACGCTGTTGACCTTGGATCCAGACAAGTGGGCCTAAAATTAAGAAATGTCTAGAGATAGAAACTTTTGGAAGTAATATGAAATTTAGAATTATGAACTGGAACGGGCTGCTGAGAAATTCAGAAACGATCAGGATTGCGCAAAACCTAAATCACCTCGTCCAAAAACTGTTTTTAAAAATTCTCTGATATTTATACCAGATTTCATTTAGGGCTGTATATATTAATTAAAAAAAGGTTATGGAATTTGGAAACATAAGAATTATAAAAGTTTATTAAAGGCACGTTATTGTGTAACGTTTTGAAGTTTGTTGAAACAATAAAAAGGCAATATTGTGAAACTTGTAAATAAGCGATGCCATGTGCACCAACGTAATGTATTCACAAGTTATCGCATCAAAATAAAAAAATACGAATTATTTACACACTTTATCTGTTTGACTTTCCTTTATTCATGTTGAAGGTAATACTTGAAAACATGAATAAAATTGTCTCTTTTTCAAATTGAAGAGTGGGGAAAGATTAGTTTTATGAAAAATGTAAGAAATATAACTACTTGTTATGAACTTTTTATAAATCAAGCTTCAGTTTCTTCTTAATAAATGTTCAAGGAATAATTTTGACCTATAAAATTTGATTGACCACGCGTCGAATATTGAATATTCTAAACCAATGCACACGGATGTTTTCGAATTTGATCGGGTGCTCGTCGAATGTCGAAGAGTCCGACGCTCAACTTCACTACGTCAGATTGAATTCTTAAATCCGATTCGACGAAAATCGAACACGTATTTCGCCATTATGTCTATAATTGAGTATGAATTTATAGTAGAAGAAATTTCAACTATTTCTGAAGGTCTTCTTCAAAGTTTAAATGAATGTTTATTACTCCTAACATTCCTCTATTTTGGTATTGATGACGTTATTTCCGCAGGTGACAAATAGGGTGGTAAAAAAAAAAAAAAATTTCTCAACTTTTCAGTAGCGATAATGGAACCTTAGGCCAAAAATATTGCTATTTTGCAGAAACGATCAGATGAAGGAGCCCATTTATACTTCCAAACATTTTGTATGCGGCTCGTCAAAATTCTGGGATACTTTGGAGATGAGGTTGGAATATTTAAAAGGAAGCTGTGAAAAATCAACAAAAATTAGAAATGTTCACTTTTCCATTTAATAATAATTGAGTGTTCGAGTGCAAATGTCGGATTTTCGACACTTGACAGGCGGCCACTTTATTTGCAAAAATTCAATGCGATCTTGTCCTTGACAAACATCGGATTTCTCGACACTCTTCGCGCAGCTGATCGACTCGAAAAAATGCGATCCCATCTGGTCCGCGTCGAATGTCAGAAAACCGACAATTTCCGACATTCGTCGCGCGCCAAATGGGATTGGATTTTTTTCGAATCAAGCGGCAGCATGTCAAATGTCAGAAAATCCGACGTTCTACTAGGGCAAGATCGGATCGTTTCTTTTTCGATTCCATTCTGAGGCTAGTCGAAACGGAACTGTCAAGTTCGACCCGACAGAATGCGTGCGCCTAGTTGAAACAGTAAGAAATATTATAAGATTATAGTTACACTATATATATATATATATATATATATATATATGAGATGTTCGAAGTGTTGACCAGAATATACATATCAAGTTAATGATGGTGAAAATTCAGAGAGTGTGTCTTTCTGATTTTTTTCTACCATCAAATTAATAATTACACTTTATCTCTACAAAATTTTGCTGATGACGGCTGGCAAGTTCGAGGGTATAATGGAAATCTTCACTTTTCTTAGAATGAAAATTGAATTGTTTGTTCCAACGTCCAAAGTTTCTTTTCATTCGGTCAAAACGTGCGCTTCTAGCAAAAAAAAATTCACCCTTGATTTTCTCGTAATCTAATAACAATTTTCAATGAAACTTTTATTGTATCGATTAAGCAACTCAACAGCTGAAAAGCAGGTTCTGCTCATCACTAATCCGTAAAATTCAAGATGCGATTTTCTGTCACCTTCTAAATTTGAGAAAACGTGTCCCTCGAGCAAAAATAATTACCTCTTTCCAATTTTCACGGAACCTAGTACTATTTTGTAATCAAACCTTTTCTGTAGCGATTCAGCAACTCACTTGCTAGAAAGCTGATTTTCACCTTCTTCTTCAAATTGGAAATTTGAGTTTACAACTTTCATTAATTTACTTTTGGGGAAAAATGGGTGAGACTTTCATTTTTCCAGACGAACACGTGCATATAAGAGTAAAAAAGTATTTAATACACGAGACTCAGTTTCGTTGAAAAGTGGATTTAGGCAGTTTCAGCTTTCTAGGGCTCAATTATTAAAAGCTAAGAGCAGAACAATCTCATATTCTTTTAAGCATTCCGACATATAATAAACGTTAATTTAGTTAAATGAAGATGGGATAATATGCCTCCGAAAAAATTACATTTCAAGTAATCCATTTTAAATAGCTGGAATTTATCGATTCCAATTAAAATGTATGTTGAACTAGTAACAAATATTATTGGATGATAATTTGCATTTTCAAAATATAAGAATGTGAGAAGATGCTTTTTCAT
>JAUMHM010063058.1:0-14427 GCA_032362435.1 Melikaiella ostensackeni
ATTATTAGTTCGACTAATAAAGTATTAATGAGCATTGAATTAAAAAGTGTAATTTAATAGGTAGTGCGGTAAAGAGACGACGCATTGAAAATACGTCAGCGTAGATGTATTCTTTGAATAATTACAAGTTGTCAACTCATGTGATAATATATTATTTGAACCAAAGTATAAACGTAAGTGCATAAAAGCAATGTTTTTTTTGTCTTATTTAACATTTTTTTTATCACCCATTTGTTACCTATTTTCGAAAAAAATGTCACCTATTCACCTTTTTTGACGACAATAGGTACTGTGATGACTGGGTAGGATTTAACCGTGTTGTGTTCGAATTTAAAACATTCATTTGTTTAATATATATTATTGCGTAGATTTCGCGAATGTAGAATTAGCGACGTAGACTTTCTAAATATAGATGAGTTTCATTTTGTAGAATCGCTACCACTCCTTTTTCAAAAGAACAATATTATGAATATTATGCATTATAAAAAAATTGAATCTAGTCAAATAATAGTGTATTTGAAAGATGTAAGTAATACAATCACTAGGTTATTAATTATTAGTAAATAATGAAAAGTGTTTACTAATATTATTCATGGACAATAAATTTTAATTGCAAGCGGGTAGTCTCGAAGTCTATCTTTGAGTTGTGAACTTTTTGGATGTTCTTTTTTATTACACAAAAAATTTTCATAAGAAAGTAGATTTTATCTCGATCTTTGAAAAAATGAATAATCCTTTTCATATAAAATTTGGCAGCATAAGAAAATATTTACTAGGACAAAATTCCATTTTAATTAAATTCAAGAGAACATCTTATGCATCTACAGATTTCCCTAATAATAAATTTAGTCTAATAATTGAAAATAAAAAGTAAAAAAATCTGTAATATAACATTCTTATTTCATATTTTGACGTATGTGCCGACTGAGTATCGGATATTCGATACACTTGTTCGGCGGGTAGAGGAGCGCGGGGGCAAACAAGTTATTTGCCGCACTCAAGGGGTTAAGAGGCATGGGGGGATCGGGCAATTTTCGCCGGACGCGCCGTCTACAATAAGTTCCTCGAACTAAATCTTACCGCATCTAGGATTATAATATCTTTGCACAAGCTATGGAGTTTTCGTTGAAATAACATTTCGGTGAAATCGATTTTAGTCGAATTGGATACTTACCACATTATACATCAGTAGAAAATTACAAAAATATTACTAGAATTATCGGAGGTTGGAATGACCGCTTGCAGATGCATGCGTACGCGCGTGCAAGCTTGCAGAGGTGAAAATGCACCCTAGCCTCAATTTAACACGAGAGCGCATGCGCCTACGCCAGTTTATGAATGTTTCATGAACAGAGATGGGCGCTGACAGGTCTTACCTCCTAAGTTACTGAATTTCTTACATTTCTTACCGAATTGACCGTAGAAGTGGTGAATCGCTTTTTTCTTTACATTTTATGAGTTTGCAAGCAAATGAATGACCACATTATGTAATTTTGTGTTGTTTTTGCTTCCTCATAAAGGAAGCTTCGTAATGATACCAATTTCGAAAATTTCTTAATTCGTTTGATTAAACGTTACTCACTTGAAAAATGTCTAATACAATGTTCTTAGCCATTTTCCGGGTGTGTGTGTGTGTATATATGTGTGTGTGTGTCTGTGTGTGGATGTCACACTTTTTTGTGAACACGATAACGTGAAGATGGTTGCATATAAACTGATAAAATTTGGAGGGCTGATTTTCACCACTAATATCTGAAAACTGACCAAAGGATTTCCAAAAATAATCATAATAATTTTTTTAGCACTTTATAATATTTTTAAAATTGGTTTTTCATAGTAAAACTTTTTTCATTCACATAATTTAAAGTTGATGCAAGAATAGAAAAGACTCCTTGATTCGAGAAGAATCGATTGACCCGTAATATCAATGCATTTTACTGAAGGCTAAGGAGGATATGGTCCTTTTGGTCATTTACAGTATTTGAAAAATATATTTGTTAATTAGTCATAATGAGGAAGTAAAGTGCTCATTAAAAATGAGCACCATGCAATTATAAATACAAACAAACTGGAAACACCCAAAATCGAATTCACAGCCAGTTTATCAATTGTAATGCAAATATATCGGGGGAAAAAGTGAAAGTATTATGTTTAGGTCGTTTTAAAAGAACATAACCTCTTCAACTTAAGTTGATTTGTTAACAAACGTTTCTAAAAAAAGACTAGAAATCAACATTACTGACAAAAATAGACACGTTGACACTGTCAAAAAATATACGCCTGAAATTCCGAAAATAGGGGAGAACATACTTCACAGCCACATTTTTAATTAAAAAAATCGTCGCAAAATACTGAAAATTGAAAACTATAAAGTAGGAAAATGTTTGAAGCTTATGTATCTTATGAACATGAAAGAGGTTATGTTTGCTCATGAATCAACACTTTTTCACTTTTTTCATGATCTAATGACGCTTCATCCTAGTGCAATTTTATTCGTTAAATTTAATTTTGCAGACAATTTTCACATTTTTAGGTTGCCAGCACTGAAAATACTCGGTAGCAGAAGTAGCATGAATGTCGTGAAAATACGTTCTTTATCATCACAATGACTGTGAAAATACGTTCTTTATCATCACAAAGACTAACACCAATGAGACAAGTGAATTGTGTGTAACGTACAATTTTTGATAATTAAAAATTTTTTTTAGAATAATGTGTAAAGACGTGTGTATCACAGTATGAGAACTGTGATTAATGGCCACCCTTCGTGCAAGATGGACATGAGAACAATATTGTTAATTACACTCCAAGAAAATCAAGCACTAAACATCAAACATTATTTTTATAAACATAATTTTAATAATTTCTAAATCATGAATAAAAGATTTATTTAGAATAATTTCAAAATTAACAAGAAAACATTCATAGCCACCTGTGCAAGCCTGTGTGTTGGAACATTTCGGATTTGGAACTAAAAAATGCACTTTATAAAGTCGCTAAATAATTTGATGTTTCTTTGCTAATTATCTGTTTCTCCATAACTATTAAATTACAAATAATGAGAATTACTCATGAACATCGAAATTGGATTGATTGTTCAGTTTAACAAAAACCTTAAAACTGAATACATTAATTCAATCAATTCATCTAAAAGGTACAATTATTGAGAGGTAATAAAAAAACTACAAACCAACAAATTATAAAATTACAATTGACATATTTAACAAAAGTCTTGAAATAAAGAAATGAATATTTCCGTCAAGAATATTACTAAAGTTTGGAGAGTTAGAGATTTGGTAAATGAAAAGGTCATCAAGTATCATGTGTATCTGGCGACTGTGAATTAACACCACAAAAGTGTGGGAATTGCAATTCTGCAGTATTCAGCCGAGAGGCCGCCTGCAGGTGAGCATAGGTACCACAAAAGTAGTTCCGCCCACCAAATTAATTATAAATAGGAAGTAATGTGGAAACGAAGAGACAAATTATCAGTGCAGATTCTCTACGACCTACGTACACGTATCTTGAAGTAAAACTTCTCGGTTCTCGAATCCAGCCCGTCACACTTTTGCTTTGTTCTTTTTGATATCTTTTTCTTTTTGTCATTCTAAAGTTGACGTCAAATCTATTAATTAAAACTTACAAACGGAAAAGTGTTTTATATTTAATGCTAAATAAATTTAAAGATTAGAATATTATCTCAAGATGCGGTTCTTCCTATTCCGTTTGTCCGCGAGTGATATTTGAAATTATCAAATCGAAGAGGAAGTGAGTCCAAATAAAGAACAGGGAATATATGCCCTGTTTTTCTCAAGTGCCTTAGAAAAGAATGATTCTAAGTAGTCTTAGAATTTATAGGAAGATTAACATGAATCTAAAATCTAATATATTTCAGAAAATTGCGGGTTGGATTTGTGAACAACCTTTTGTGCTGAGGAGACTTGGTAACGTAGAAACTGTTTTTATTAAACCTTTAAAATACACACCCATACACACGATTTCTCCACTTTATTCAAATTCTTTTGTGAAAAGAAAGTTAACCAATATTTAATGAAATTATCTCTAACCAATTATTTGAAATACCCTCACACGGTGCGAGTGATTTCAGCAGCAGAAACTGGGCTTTCAAAACTGGGCCCTAATTTAATTATAACCAATTAAATCAAGATTAGGCTTGCAAAACTGGGCCCTAATTTTGACTTGATTAAATAATTTGAGAGTTTTACCTATTAATTTAAAGTTTTGATTAAAATAAACTGGTGGGCCGAAGTTGATATGATTACATTTTAATGTCAGGACTTCCAACTTCTAGCAGTGGTTCAAAGAAAAGAAAGCATTGAGCTGGAAGATGAAGACGAGAAAGAATTGAATTGGCTTAATTAAGAGATAAAAAAAAGATTGAAGAATCTAAGCAAGCGCAAGAGTTAAAAACACAAGGTATTTATTCAGAAAACCCATTCGCAGGTTTTTCAAAATATTTTGAATCAGTGTTGGAAAAAGCTGAGCAACGGATCAACGGTTGATTTATGAAAAAATTAAGGGCTGAGGTCTGAAATTTACGGATTGTTTAAATGCCTGCTCAAGGTTTTGAACCAATAGCTACGAGTATACCAATATATCAAAAACCCACGGGTATTACACTATATTCGCATTTTTTTCCGTAGACCTGTGGTTGAAGGAATTCTTAGTATGGATTCCATCGAGCGTTTGGGCATGGATTAGGAACATTGTTTTATCTGATTTTTCTACTTTAACTCTGTGTAATACGGTGGAGAAAGTACACACATACCTTTTATACAATTATTATAAATTTGACTCTGCGGCATAAACCCGTAGCTTCAACATGGAGAATAAAGAAGGGCTGATTCAGTCCACGGGGATGAGCAGGTCGAAATGGAAAATTCCAACATTAACACCGAAAGGGTACGCTTGCCTAATCGTGAGACGCGGTCCGATTTAAACGCGTCATCTGTACAGAAATGTTCAGTTCACGGACGGATATCGGTTGCCAACCAAGTACTCGACCTACACGAAAGGTACCAGTACCAAATGCAGACCCAAATGAGCGACACGATAATGCGGCGATGCTTGTTGCTCAATCTATTGCAAATACCTTGGCCATTCAACAGGCTGACTCTCATATCCCTCAATTTGACGGTAGGAACATCGCAATCCGCGATTTCATACAAGACACAGTTAACGCGGCTTCTTACGTCCCGGCTTCTAGCGAATCATCTTTAATTACATCGGTGTTGAGAAAACTTCCGGGCCCAGCTCGCGAATATACGCGGAACAAAACATTCGAACACATAACAGATTTGATCGATTTATTGAAGGAGCGTTTTGTACCAGACAGGGCCTTCGAGTACTATTTTGACGAAATCTACCATTTGATAATGAAAAAGCATGAATGTGTGAACGAGTATTATGACCGTTTACATTCTCATCTTGGGGGTACAATAGCTTCCTTAGAGGCCACACACACACACACACGCGCGCGCGCGCACACACATTTTGTAGCAGTAAACATCATGGTCCCAGTGCATAGAGCGGCACCCCGGGCATTCATTAGGTGTTCACCAGTTGATTTGTCAGCGAACGTAGACGCTAGAGACCCAAAAACAATAAATGACGCGTTCAAATTCGCAAAGCATGCGGAGAAAAGGAGAAATGCAATCGGCTTCTCCTCCCACAATTCTTATCGTGTGAATCATCAATCACGACAGGATGATTATCAGCGAAGGGAGATTGACTCTTATAATGATCCCCGTACGAATCATCATCCCGCAGAGGAGTTAAAGTTGTATGATCATTATGTGTTCAAAAGAAGATATTCAATTGACTCTGGCCGTAGTAATAATTTCCTGAACAACTATCGTTCTCCAGAACGTTGGTACAATCAAGGTTGTTATTATAATAATCACTATTCTCAAGAACGCGGGAGATCCCTGAGTCCAGTGTATTCATGTGATATCAGAGGAAGTAACTCTGTTGTCACTGGAATACTACGCAGACCAGGACCTGAATCTCAGCATCAAACCGAATCTAGGAGTAGCTCAAAAATTATCAGTCAGTTGATCAGTTAGGATACCCTCCGGCGCATGCCAACGCCTATCTAGCCCAACCAGGGGGTTATGACATATCGCCGCGATCCTTTTCGCCTGTCAAACGAATAGACAGGAATCTTTAAACTTCAAACTTTCTCGACGGGAAGGCGCGACGTCGAGCCAACCGAACCAAGAGCACCTCACAGCGGTTCGATTTTTGGAGCACCAGTAGCCCATTATATCGATGCGAATGTGACTGAATCACCAGTTGTTAAATTGGATGTTCCAAACTTGTCCTGTGGTTACGGGAAGTTTCTTGTAGACACTAAGGCTGATGTAAATCTGATCAAGATATCATCCCTTGACAAGTATACACCTGTGTGTAGGGAGGAGACTTCCATCATTACTGAAGTCACTCTAAACCGAACGTATACTTTGGGAATTTGTGATTTAGAAATAGAAGGAAGATAGAAAATTCCATATCGTCAGGAATAATTTCACTATTCCCGTACAGAGTATTTTGGGACGCCCCTCTTTGAGACTGGAAAGATCTAATATTCATTCTATCACAATGCACTAATAATCCAGTCGAGGCCCATCGACCCTATCCCTTTTATTGATCCAGACTCAGTAGAGGCTAGGATAGAACAGGCTCCTGAGATTAAACAAATTCCAAGAATAAACTCCGTCAGGGCTCGAACTGTTTAACAGGTTCCAATACAGCTGCAAGCATCGAAGCTATCAGAGGGATATTTGCCTTTGATAGAATCACATGAAGGGATGTATCTTAGCGAGGCTATAGTTTCCAACAAGAATGGTGTTTCCCAAATTTTGGCAGTAAATACAAGAGAAGATGATGTTGATATTGACATCCCTCCTGAAGAGCTGTTTCTATTCGGTTAGGGAAATTTTTCTAATGGAAATAGTTCAAATTATGAATCTGATGAAACAGTAGTGGAAGCTAGAGTCGAAGAAGCACTCAAAAATGTTCCATTGGCGAATCTTAATCCACAGGAAATGGAATATGTTCAAAAGCAGATTGAGAGCGGTAATGACTGTTTTATGCTATCCACCCACAAGCTACCCTATATGCATTTAGGTAATCACCAGATTGAAACTGATCCAGCAGACCAACCGAAAACAGCCTTTTCAGTGGGACGGGGTCATTATCAATACAAACGAATGCCCATGGGTATGAAGAATGCCCTTGCCACTCTCCAACGCCTGATGGATCAGATTCTTTCAGGAATGCAGGGTACCAAATTATTCGTGTACCTTGATGATATTGTTATCTTTTCTAAAAATTTAGAAGAACACGACAAAATAATTGAAAGGTGATATTCTCGTCTTAGAGCGGCTAACCTTGCTCTCCAGTCTGAGAAATGCGAGTTTTTGCGACTGAAGTATCACACCTGGGACACATCATCAGCAAGGAAGGAATCAAACCTGTTCCTAAAAAGCTGAAAGCCCTGAAGAAATTTTCTGTTCCCCGTAATGTAAAATCTGTCCGCGAGTTTTTCGAAATTGACGAGTTCTACCGCAGATTTGTCAAAAGTTTTGGTACTATCGCTAAACCGCTTTTCAAATTATCAAAAAAGGACCAACCTTTTCATTGGGAAATCCTAGAAAGAAAAACTTTTCGCAAACTCAGAAGAACATTATGTCGTAGTCCTATACTACAATATCCTGATTTTGAAAACACTTTTCGCCTAACCACAGACGCTTCGAACGTGGCAGTCGGGGCTGTATTGACTCAGGCGAAGGATGGAATAGACCTGCCTATTGCTTTTTATTCCAGAGTCTTCAACGGTTATGAATGTGCCTACAACAAAACCGAGCGTGAATGTTTGACCGTTATTTAATCTTTTGAAAGCGTCTGCCCCTACCTTTATGGTAGAAGGTTCGTGCTGTCTTGTGATCATGAACCATTGCGCTAGATTCATGCGACTAAAGCACCAGTCGGAAGACTTTCAAAATGGTATATGCAAATCAAAGAGTATCAATATGACTTTGAGTGCAAGCGAGGAAAAATAAATCGCTGGTTACCTCTAACCATAACCTCTAAAGCATATCCTCTAACCCAGTTACCGATAGTGGAACTCCTGACTCTAGTGACGATGAAACATCACCTGAAGAAAACCCTGATCGACTAGAGCAGGACACGGGAAAATGTTCAAGTCAAACAAATTTTCTCTCTCACATCCGCTCGTTGGGAATAACAGCTTATCCTTTGAATAAACGAGACAGAGCTGCAAAACAAGCAGCCAAAGAAGGTATTGAACAAAGCCTTCCTAAAAGAAGAGAAATACTAAGACTACATTAGTTGAAGTGAGACATTTGATCCCTGAACAGAAGAAACGTGAACGGCCCGCGGGCTCAAAAAGAAAAACCCCCCAAATCAATTTAGTAGAGAAACCGGAATTAGATGCTAGCACTATAACAAGTAGACTTCGAGCAAGAAAGGATTCAGTTCGAAAACAATTCGGTGAATCTGAAACACCCGGTTATGACTCCGAGTACGATGAATCTGAATCAATATCAGGTAAATCCGATGTGCCCGATCCTGTTTTCTCCCAAGAGTTGCAGAAATCCTTTTCAAGGTATGGTCAGTTACTGGCGGGACACTCATCTTGGTTCTGGGATTCTTAAGATTTACAAATAGAAGATGAGGCAGAACCTTTGTCAGACCCTGAAAACGAGAAACTTGTTGGTGATTTAGAATCTGAATCAACAATAGATTGCGTGATGAGGAAGCTCAACGAGATACGTAAGCTTGTCGATAAGCGAGGAGAAGTCCTTAATTCTGAAGAATCCAACAATGCTTCCGCGGACGATGAAGACATCGATCAGGAAAAAGACCCGACTCCTTCCCCTGAACAGGTAAATTTAGAAACAGTGCAAGTTGAGAATGGTAATAGTGCTCGAAGCCCAGTGAAGGAAACAACAATAAAGCAACCAAGGCAATTACAAACAAAAGAGTCCACAACTCTTTGTAAATCGTCAGTTCCAGTTGTGTTCACTTGTATCCAGTTGTGTTCTATTCAAGCCCTGGCAAGTCCACCCGGAGCAAACCCTTTCAAATTAAATGTAAAAATGTCCTACGTAGATGTTTTCGATTCTATCCAACAAGATTTAGATAATGATAATATGAATGTACGAATAAAACCAAACCTTATTGGAAGAACACTCGATCTGAATAGCTGTTGCGAATGAATAACGTACAAGAGAGACAATTATGTCCATTTTGTGTCCGCTGATTGTAAAGTCGTGTCTCCTATTTATAAGTTGCTTATAGCAAAAGGCAATATCGATGCAGAAGAATTGAAATTCGTAAAACCTAGAAAGGGTCAAGTACTGGCTGCTAAACGAGGACGTTATAAGGTATATTCTGTGGTTGTAGAAAAAATACTATGATCCCTTGAGAATAGTTGACCTAGAGCAGGGTTTACGAAATCTTTTAATAGCTCTAAAAAAGACCGAGTTGAACATTTCCGTATCCAGCCCTACGTGGATTTTTGCGACGAGATACCGCAAAATATTTTTGTAGATTTGCTAATAGAGAATTTTAGAGATAGTGAAATTAAATGCACGGTTTGCTACGGCAAGATTAAAGTTCCACTGGAAGAGAAACGACCAAAAATAATCGAAGAGTGCCATAATAGTACGATCGGAGGTCATAAAAGGGTTACAAAAACATACCGCAGGATTCGAGAAAGGTATACCGTGGGTATATTGCCTATTACCTGATGTATATTACCCTGATGGTAACCGCCACATATTAACTATGCAAGATCAGTTGAGTAAATATCGTATCGCGGTCCCAATTCCAAATTTATATGCAAACATAATGGCACATGCGTTAGCCACAAATTTGTTTGCAGTATATGCAGCACCACGATGCATCTCGACGGATAACGGTAAATCGTTTATCGGTAGGCTATGTTCGCGTACAATACATCGGTACACGAAGCAACGAATTCTATACCGAACGAACTTGTCTCCGGCCGCGTAGCTCGAACTCCTTCTTCTTTTCCAGATGAAAAAAGAATGGGAACGTATGATTCATACGCATGAGAATTGATTACGCGTTTGCACAAAATACGCCAGTTGGCCGCCAAAAACTTAATAATCGCCAAGCAACGCTCTAAAGCTCAATATGACCGTAAAGCGAAACCTTTAAAAGCAAAAGTGGGCGATTATGTAAGAGTATTGATAGACAGAAGATCAAATAAGTTTGATCTGTATTATAAAGGTTTATATGAGGTCGTAGATTTTACCGAAGGACACAATGTTCTTTTAAAAGGAGAAAACGATCAGATTTTCACGAAGCATACGGATGAATTAAAATTGACATTTTTATGACTAAACAGTAGCCTTTTGCATTTCTCGGAAGATGGATTTTTAATCGATGAAGAAGGTTATACCCATGTACATACCGACGGAGCGTGTCTGAAAAATTGAAGCAGTTATTCTAGCATCACGTTAAGCAAAGAAAGCTGGAATGGAGCTGTTGAGAATTCATACGGATTCTCGATTTCTCATTAAGGGCTACACCAAATGGCTACCAAAATGAGAGGCCAATGATTGGAAGCCAGTTAATGAGCATCGTATCATAAATAAATCAGCATTCGAAAAATTAAAAGCTTTCCTTCAATCATTGGATATCCAGTGGTGTTATGAGCCTGCTCACATGGGCGGTATGGTAACGAAAAGGCAGACGAACTAGCGCGGAAGGGATCCTTGCTACAGACTCAAGTTTAGGTTGAAAATCCATCGTAGAAAGGAGCTCACCTATGTCTTTTTAGGTTAAACAATTCACGATGTATGGGGTTTTGTGGATTATCCTGGGGGAACTTATCATCTTTTCATCTCCCTCAACATCCCAAGAAGGAGGCGAGGTGTTCTCTAACACCCCATTTACAAAAAGTACCAGCCTCTACTAAGAGAAGCTGGCTCAATTGCAGCACGTGGCGGGAATATGGAGAGCCACAATTTTTCTGGAAACGGCGAAATCACAGGCGTTCCTGGTTATGTATAAACAAAAATTACAATCATCTCTGGATCACTGCCTAGAAACCGAAGAATTGAACTGCTACAAATTATTAAACTTTAATCATCTACAACGGAAATTAAGTATAGCAGATTTTCAACAAGTTGAGCTTCACGATGCAGCACTAAAGCCCAGAAGACACCTGATCTACAACAGAATTTCAAAAAAAGACGCTGAACGATCCCATGGTTCGGATTTATTGGCAAGTTAGCAGGACCTGCAATAGGAGTTTTAGATCATGAAGACGGTGAATGGTATGAAAATGCAATGGAAGAACTCAATAAGACTCTAAGCAAGATATCCTGACTCATGGGTGAACAAGCTCATGTAGTTACATCCGAACTGCAGAAGCTTCACCAACTTGCAGAACAACGACACGTGGAATTGATTCAACTAAAAAAACAACTGGCAAACCTTTCAAATAACTTTTTTTCTTTAGAAGACATCCTGGCTCACCAAAATTATAGCTTAATAATGGAACAAACATCTATGACTTTAGGATTCAGTTTGGATGAGTAACAGAGGATTATGGAACGGACGATATGAGTAATCCACGCAGCTCGAGAAGGAAGGTTGCATCCAGCTTTGATCACTACCAAGCAACTATCAGCTATCGCTAGAGAAGCCCAAGATCAACTGCTGAATTTAGAATTTCCCATTTGTTTACCTCGAGTGAATCTACCTGATTTGACTCTAATATCTGCCGTTCCTTTACGAATGCAGAACGGAAGATTAATGATAGCTTCAGACATCCCGCTAATACACCGAACGAAGTACCAGCTTTACTAAATACACCAGATTCCCATAAGCCAAATGATGATAGACAACAATAACAGTACAGGAAGAACCTATATTATACCTCGAACCCCCTATTTGGCAACGGATGATGATAAAAGACATTATATACATATAGAATGAAAAACTCTCCAATCATGATAATTACTTCGTGAAAAATACATTTACCATTCGGTAAAGCAATCTACGATGCTACTATTGTAAGGAACTGTGAGGTGGAACTTCTACGACATCCCTCAACAAAGGTATTTCGAAGCTGTGACATACGCGTTTCCTTCAATCAACAGCCATATTGGACCTCCATTGTGTCAATAAGAGGTTGGCTTCATTCCATGGTAAACCCTGAAATAGCCTGCCTGATTTGTACCGGAAAGAAGACAGAGGGACTAAAGATGATGAACACTGGTTTATTGCAATTGGCACGTGGTTGCATTTTAAGAACAGAAAGTGTCACATTGTCTGCAATTATGATAAGGGAAGATCCTCATAAATATATCTATGATCTGGAAACACATCTAAATCTGATTGATATACTTCCTGTAATGCTAAGATACTATCAACCAATAGCAGTACCATTGAACACGAGCAGCAAAATACAACCTACTCTATTATGGGTAGGGCAAGAGACGGACACCACCCAACTCAAATTAAAGCATGATTGGACTACTCTTAGCCAAAATCACGTAGACGTACGTAAGCAATATAATTTGACGCATTCGGCTCTCGACGGAGTCGTTCTTTGTGGAGTGTGTTCCTTTATATATGTACTGAGACGTTCTCTAATGACTTCTGGACGAGGAATGTTAAAGTACTTCAGTAAAAAGTATAAGAGTTTAACTGAAACACCAATGGTAACGGTACAAATAAATGAAACTAAACCAACACCTCAACGCAGAACTGCAAATTAAAACGAGGAACCCACAGAAACACCAGAATCACCTTCAACAGGAATGAAAACAACGAACCGGGTCCACAACACAAGGGTCACATTAGAACCTTTGAGATGAGGCGTGCCGCCTCAGGACATCAATGTGGCATAAGTATTGCGCAGTGCAGTGAAGTGATTCTCCTTTTTCAAATGAATGAAAAGTCTGAGAAATAACATTTTGGTAATTTTCTCGTCACATACTGCGGTGACAAGATATGTCTATGTTTAGTCATTAAAAGCTAAAATAAACTTTCAAAGAATACAGACGATGCTACTACATGTAAGGCTGCATAATAATTAAAGCGCCGTGTGTGGTTATAAGTCTATAGGAAATATTCAATATTACAATTCAAATTATTGTCCATAAGAAAAGTTCAGTTTACAAAAATTAAAATGCATTACACATGTAAGGCTGCTGCATGATTAAAGCGCAAAAAAAAATTTCAACGCAAAATTGAAAATGCTTTGTTAATATTATATTCTCTTATATGTTATATGGGTTTCTTTTAATTTACAAGTAGAAATTTAAGGAATGCAAGAATGAGTTTATTCTCTTCACCTATACGATCGTCAAGGGACGACGATCATACAAAAGGGGGAGGGGGATTGTAAAGTACAATTTTTGATAAATTAAAATTATTTTCCAGAATGATGCGTTAAGACGTATCACAGTATGAGCATTTGTGATTGATGACCACCCTTCATGCAAAGATGAACATGACAACGAAATTGTTTATTACACTCCAACAAATTCAAACACTAAACATCAAACATTATTTTTATAAACATAATTTGAATAATTTCTAAATTATTAGAAAAATATTTATTTGAAATAAGTTCAGAATTAACAAGAAAACATTAATAGCCACCTTGCAAGCAAGTGGGTTCGAACAGTTCGGATTTGGAACAAAAAGATGCAGTTTATAAAGTCGCTAAATAATTTGATGTTTTTTTGCTAATTGTCTGTTTCTCCATAGTTTTTAAATTATAAATAACGAGAATTACTCATGAACATCGAAATTTGATTGATTGTTCAGTTTTACAAAAACCTTAAAACTGAATATATTAATTTAATCAGTTTATTTGAAAGGTATAATTATTGAGAGACAATGAAAAATCTAAAAACCAAAAAATTATAAAATTACAATTGCCATATTTAACAAAAGTCTCGAAATAAAGAAATTAATATTTCCGTTTAAAAAATTACTGAGGTTTGGAAAGATAGAGAATTAGTAAATGAAAAGGTCATCAAGTATCATGTGTATGCGGCGACCGCGGATTAACACCACAAAAGTGTGGGAATTGCAATTCTGCAGTTTTCGGCCGAGTAGCCGCCTGCAGGTGTGCATAGGTGCCACAAACGTAGTTGATTGAAAGTAGCCTTAGAATTTAGAGGAAGATTAACATGAATCTAAAATCTAACATATTTTAGAAAAGTGCGGGTTGGATTTGTGAACAACGTTTTGTGCTGGGGAGACTTGGTAAGGTTGAAACCGTTTTTATTAAACATTTAAAATACAAATGTAATAAAATTGTCTCTAACCAATTATTTGAAATACCCTAACACGGTGCGAGTGTTATCAGCAGCAGAAACGTCTTAAAGGAAT
>JAUMHM010063069.1:0-14427 GCA_032362435.1 Melikaiella ostensackeni
ATGTGTATGGAAAAGTGAAAGTTATTTTTTTTGACTTCGTACAGTATTCTTCTATATATTGATATGTGTATGGAAAATTGAAAGTTATTTTTTTGACTTCGTACAGTATTTTTCTACATGTTAACGTTTACCAAAGATGTTTACACATAAATCTGTCTTGGGTCGTAGTTTAGGAAGCACCTGATGTTTTTTTGCATAATTTTCGAAATAGTATTGGTTTTTAATTATTTTAGCACATTCGCCCATCCAGTTCAATGCAAAGGACAGCCGTCCTGATAGGAGCGCCGTCTCTTGGATTAGTTCACCTGTCGGACACTAAGAGAATCAGAAGAGTGAGGGCGATATATGGGGATGTTAAAAAAAAATAAGAAGAATGCGATATTCATTTTAGCCCTGAATAATTTAATTAGATGAAAGATTATATTTTTCAAAGAAAATTGCATGACACATTATCGAATTATGAAAAAAGGTGAAAAAGTGTTGATTCTTGAACAAACATAACCTCTTTCATGTTCATGAGATACATAATCTACAAACATTTTCCTACTTCGACATTCAATTTTCAATATTTTGCAACCGATTTTTCATTCAAGAAAGCCGCGCGGATTTCATCATTCCACCAAGCATCTCCAGCCTTTCTTCCTACAGCCGCAGTAACGCACACCAACCTAGCCATTCATATCTCCAAGTAGAATTATTCTTCCGCCAGGATCGCAAGTCCCTAGTATATCATTTAACGAGTCCGAGAAGGTTTCTTTTACATCTCTCTTGTCACCATCAACTGGAGCGTAGTACGCTATGATAAATAGTCTTGTGATTCCCACTTTCATTTTAACCCATAGTAATGTAGGTGATACACAGTCATACTTTTTGACATGTTATTTTGCTCTCTCATTCATAATTAGACCGACTCCTTGGGTACCATATGATTCGTTATCTACTCCTGACGAAAGTTCGAGTCCGTTCTCTATTTTTCTTAATTGACATCCCTTCTTCTTTGTTTCCGGTACACACAAAATATCTAGCTTCCTTACGCGCATTGTATCCCGCAATTCCTTTTCCTTGAGATCATTTACACCTCTAGCATTTCAAACACCCAACCTCCATTCATCGACTGAAAGGTTTCCGAGGACATGCCTTTCGTCAGTAGAAGCATCACTCTTATCCAAGGCTACATTATTATTTGTATTATTCATTGTTAGAAGTATACACCCAACTACAGCCCACTGCACATCGTAAATTATTGAGAACACTGAAAAATATTGAGAAATACGCGCGTGGAAATAACAGACCGAATTTTCAAATGTACTTTTCAGAAGCAGTCTCTTCTCGGACACGGCGCGTTGCGTACTACTTTCAAAGCGAGCCATCTAGTCGAAATTTGAAACCTTAAATATCGTGACCGACAAAACTTTTTTCATGATTTCCTGCATAATTTGGGAGACTGTTCTCTTTCAAATCTAAGGCATTTGATGTATCCAAAAAAAATTTAAAGGAAGTAAATGTAATTTTTTATGAATTATTAAGGGTGAAAAGGGTCGGAACGTTTATTTTAAGGGCATTATTTTCCATACTTGTCTAGTAAAAATATTTACATAATCTACGCCTAAAACTTTCATTTGTATCTCAAAAATTCAGAAAAGACACTTAAAAATTACGTTATAGTGTCTTAAGGGGTGAGTTTTGGCGAATTTGAGGGAGAATTTATTTATAAAATGAAACTTTTAGCCTTCGTGTTGTTTACACGATAGTCTTACATCACGTCTCTAAAGCTTCTACGATTATTTTTAAAATTAGAGGATTTATTGAATTTTTAACGCTTTGGGATACTTTAACACTAGAAAGACTCAGGGGTCATTCTTGACCCCTTTTCAACTTTAAGACGTTTTCTCTCCCTCAAAACTTATCAGAGAGGGTTGTAATTTCATGGTTTATAATGATTTAATGAGTTGCTAGTGCAAAGTAAATTTTAGCTACTTACTTAAAATGCAACTGAAATTGAAACTAAATTTACCTCGAGAGACCAAGGGGTCAATTTTGAACCCCTTGCTCATTTTTTTCTTTAAAACAGTAGATTTTTCGTCGTGAACGTATTTAATGTGAAAAATGATCGGGCACATAACGTAAAAAATAATGAAAATCATAAATAATATACGAGCTACAGCCTCAAGAGTTAATTTAAAAATTGTTTTTTTATTTTATAACCATGACAAAGTTGGAAAGTAAAAGATTTCACGAGGATACGACACAGGCACTTCTGCTCGAAACAAACAGTGCCAGCACTTGATGCATAATTTTAACATTTATAAGTGTTATAATTCTGCCCTAGGGGCTGTAGCACCTTGTAGTTGGTGGGTAGGCTTAAGCGTGCGGGACAAGAGGGTCAAACGACCCTCGGCCTCCATGAATATGGATATGAATGATAGGATCCTTATAAACGGGCTTTTCGGTAAGTGGGCATGGATGATTGTAGTATGGTAGAAGGGCCAAAGAGCCTTGCTAACGCGGGTATTGCTGGACCTCTGAGCCGAAGATCCTTCCGGACTGACCCCAGTTTGGAGTTGGAACAGGAATGACCTACGGCCCGCAATGCGACCATGAAACAGCCCTCCGTTGGTATGGTGGCCCACGAACGGATATTCATGGAGTGTTTCACTCAATGTGACCACCCCCCTGAGCCAAGGGTGTTGAGTGAACGTGGCCCTGTCACTTTGGTACCTAGGGGTACGAAGGTGTCGAAACGGCCTCTCGGGGACATCGGACAACCTCCCAGGGTATGCAGTCTTACCGTTGCATGCGGGGTTCTGTAAGGGCGTACCGTTTATTTTTCTTGCTTCTCGTGGGATTTTATATATATATATATCTGTCTCTCCGACCAGCCAAACTCAGGCGGCGGCTATTCCCCCGGCTCTCTTGGGAGCTGAGGGATCGATGGTCACTCTGAGTAAGGCTGTGGAGACGAAAGCGGCCAAAGAGTCCTCCCAAAAAAAGGAAAGCATCAACGGTTCTCTAAAAAGAGAACTGAGCAGACAAGCGCAGCAGGCTAGATTGGCGGCTGCGGGTGCTGGAATATCCGCAACAACAACGCCAACAACTAGCACAGAGGCCCTGATGAGAGGGAAGGGCTCAGAAGACACATCACTGGGGGGAGGCGGAGTAGGGGTATAAGCCTACAAATAGGTATAAGCCAGTCCAGCTGCCGGTGAACAGGGAGTCGTCAGGGGTTGGACTGACAGCTGCTCAGAGGACTAACCGCCTGACGGTAGCGGTGACGGCAACGAGCTATCCGGACTCGATGCTCACTGCGGAGCAGTTCGACCTCTTCAGGGACGCTACTTGGAGGGCGCTTGAAAAAGTGTCCCCAGATCAATGGCCAAAATTTGAGACTTTCTTCTGTAGGGGAGCGGTGTCCATAGATGTCGCAGCCGACCCAGCGGCTAAAACTAGGCTACTGAGCACAGTGACAAGGCCCTGGGAAGGTGCAAACTTCAAAGTGGGTGGGGTTGTGTTACTCCAAAAGATTTTGAGGGCTACAGCGTGGATCGGAGGTGCGCTGGAAGATCCATTGGAGGTTCTTCGGCGCCTGAAGGGATTCAACCTCTCACTGAAGACATCGTTCTGGCGAATCATCAGGCATGACCGGCATCAGGAGGAGGGCACAATGGGAGTATTTAAGCATTTCCTAATTGTGCAGACTCCTGAGTCCCAGACGAGGGCTATTGCGGTCCTCAACAACAGACCCCTCTACCACCTTGGCCAGGTCAACTCCAGGGTTGCCGGTCGGGGATAGAAGGAGCCTGTTGGGACGGGGGAAGATCAGGGGCAGACGTAAATAGCTGCCGCAGGTCTATCCATTACCCAAATTAACTTGTATCACAGCAAAGGCGCCTCTGCAGTTCTGCAGAGGCCTGCATTCTGGAGAAAAGAGTCAACGTTGTCCTGCTGCTAGAAGTGTGTTCGAGAGATCTGATGGTGATATTCACAGATCCTAGAGGACTTCAGAAGCTAGTCATAAGATCGGTTTACTCATCGTATGACAGCGACACCAACCCACCAGAGGAAGTACGTAGACTGGTAGAATACTGCGAGGCAAGGGGTCTCCCACTATTGTTGCGCTGCGATGCTAACTCCCACGATACATTGTGGGGTAGTACGGACACTAACTCAAGGGGGGATGACCTATTGGAATATCTAATAACTACTGATTTGGATTTCCTCAACACAGGGAATACCCCGACGTTTCATAGCTTGGTCAGGAAAGAGATCATTGACATCACCCTTTGTTCCGGTAGTCTTAGGATTAAAGTAAAGAAGTGAAGAGTCTTGGACGAACCCGCTCTTTCAGGTCACTCACAGATAGACTTCGACCTGGAATCTATCGTATCCTCGCGCCCTACGTGAGCTAGAAATACAAGAAGAATGGGCTGGGATCGGTATTTCACTGAATTAAGGAGTGCACTCTCAGAGGTACCCAATTAGGGACGTGGCCTCCCTGGAGATGGCAGTCAGAACTTTCACGGAGGCCATCAACTCTACTTACGCAAGAAATTGTCGTCCCACGAGAATCCGAAAGGCAGGAGAGACGCACTGGTTGAATGTGAAGCTCAAAGAGCTTTGAAGGGAAACTAGAGAGAGGTTCAAATGTGCCAGCATTGGCAAAACGGAAGAACGATGGATATCATTTACGACGATGAAGGATGAATATTGGAGTGCAATACGTAAGGCCAAGCAAGAAAGCTGGACCAAACTTTGCACAGACATCAAGAAAGATTCAGAGACGGCCAGACTGGACAAGCTGCTCTCTCGAAATCCGGATACTATTTTCGGCACTCTAAAATTGCCCAACGGAGTATACTCAGTGTCGGACGCGGAGACCTTGACCCACCTGATGCACATGGTGTGTTAACTGCAGTCGTAGAATGGACCTGCCACATGTTGGTCAACAGGAACCTAACAAAGACTAAGGGTGATACCACCTTCTGTGGAACTGTTGACTCCGGGATGCCCACAGGGAGGCGTTTTGTCGCCCCTACTGTGGTGCTCGGTAATTGATGAACTGCTTCATCTACTCACGAGACAAGGCTAACACGCTATAGGCTGCGCGGACAACATACTGGTCATCGTGTGCGGCCAGCATCTGGATGCGCTTTCTGGGGTAATGCGGCACGCACTTGAGACAGTGGATACCTGGTGCAAAAGGACCGGACCATCTGTCAATCCGAGTGAGACGGATGTGGTTATATTCACCAGACGGTACAAGTGGGGGACCACGAGTACATTGGAACTGGTTGGACAAGCAACTGAAAATCACTAAGCAAGCTAAATATCTAGGAGTCGTCCTGGATAGGAAGCTGTTACAGAACGAGCACCTGGAAAACAAGTGCAAAAAGCTCACAGCGAACCTTTCGCTTTGTGGGAGAGCCATTGTGAAATTTTGACTGGCAAGAATCAGGGGCTAATTTTAAGAGGCGTCACTGGTGCTTCGAAGTCGACACCCACGGTGGCTTTAGGGGCACTTACAGGGTTGGAACCCCTCCATCTCACCATCAAGGCCACGGCTGCGAAGACAGTCTGGAGAATGAACATGATAAGCGGCGGAAGGATCTCGGCAGAACTGCGGATTCCAACTGATATCAAGTGTAGGCTGCCCTTGAGGATGGTCAAGGACAAAACGCCTATTCGCTACCTCTTCGAAAAGAAGTATGGAGTGAGCCTATCGACGAGAGAGGAATAGAACGGCTAGGCATATTTGCCTGGTGATGGGAACAACTGGTTCACAGAAGGCTCCAAGAACAAGGAGAAAGCAGGAGCCGGTGTCTATCGTGGCAGTATCGAGTATGTCAATGGAAGAAACATCCGCATTCGCTCTGACAGCAGCACCTCAACTATCACAGACATAAGATAGGGCTTGTGGATAGTCCTCTCTGCCGTCTGTGCGGTGAAGATGATGAAACAGCTATTCACATCCTACGTCACTGCCCCGCCATTGCGGGGAAGCGTATGGCACTCACGGGCAGTAACTGCATTAGTGAGTCAGACATATCGGCCAAGGGCATGGCTGCGATCCTCTCCGTATGGAGAGGGCTTTGGATTCACACATAGGCCTACAAGGGGACGCAACGGGATTGCCCAAGCGTCAGGGGCTCCTTTTGGTCTCAACCCTAACAATGATAATAATAACTGTTATAATACCTTCGAAGAACAAGGAAAATGCTTTGATTTGAGACCCTTTTAAAGGTTCTAGCAACTCGGGTTATTCGCCTACGATTTTTTGAAATAGACGAAAAACACATTTTTAGGGGCTTTAAACCTACTGTTCTAAAAACACTGACATGATGGGACATTTTTGGTGCCAGATTCGGATTCAGCGCATGAAAAGCTACGTTTAAAACATCGGAATGTTAAACTCAAATAAAAATTAAAGTTTTAAAATTATAAAATTTGAAAAAAATTATCTTATATTCGGTAACTTGAGTGTGCGAACATAAGATATTTTCTGATGAGGTCTATTCTGCATAGGCACTTGTATTAGCATAGTATTCAATAGGGCGTATCGATAAAATAAACTTTTTCATTCGTAGTTCTAATAGGATGACAACTTTTTTTGGGAGCGAGAAACACTCCCCTATAGTTTCATTAAAAAAAGAAAGATTTCTTCTGTTTTCGCATCGTAGATATAGTTAGAGAGCACTAAAAGGACACACTTCTTATTCGAAGACCAAAATATTTTTTCATGAGATCTAAGTTACCAGAAAGTATAGTTCGGAACAATTAAATTTATACCTGTATAGCAATAATGCTACTGAAATATTTTTACGTTACTTCAGTGACTTCGAAATTCATAAAAATCTTCAAAAAACGACTTTTTCGCCATTTTCTTAGAGTTATATCAATTTTTTTGACCATGTGACCATGAAATTATGATATATGTTAACGGTAATATATTCTTCATATATTTCAACACTAATATATAATGAAGGTTGACAGTAAAATAATTTTTATTGACTTTGAGTTACAAGAAAATATCTGAAAGTGAAATATTGCCATTTATTTCATGATAAAAAGACTTTTCGGTGCCAGAAATGAGTTGAAATATTTTCTATTGTACCTAAATTTGTATCTATATAGTGAGATACCTATAATAAAAATGTTAACATAAATTTCTCATTAAATTTCAAAGACGCTTGGGTAAAATTAAAAAAAAAATCAATTCTTTACTATAGGGTCACAAATTCAGGTATACTGGAAAACATTTTGACTTTATTTGGACAATCAAAATTAATTTCATCGTGAAATAAAAAACGATTTGTTAATTTTATATATTTTCTTATAATTTAAGGTCGATAAAAATTATTTTAACGTCGACATTCTTTGTATATTATTGTTGTTATATATTAAAAATACATTCCCGATAATATACTTCACAAATATAAGGGCCAGATAGTCGAGAAAATTTATATAACTTTAAGAAAATAGCGAAAAAGTAGTTTTTTGAAGATTTTTATAAATTTCAAGGTCATTTAGGCAGCGTAAAAAATATTTTAATAGCATTATTGCTATATAGATTCACAAACAAGGAACTTTATTTCTTTGATACGCCCTAGTGTACAATTTTTGCCGTTCAACCATATCAGGAAAAAAATTATTGAAAAAATAACAAAACGATTCGAAAATAAGGAGTAAAATGAAAATTTTTACCATTCTCGGTATATTGATTTGAGTGTGCGAAGATAAGATAATTTGTAATGAGGTCTATACTGCATAAGCACTTATATCATCATTGTATGCAACTTTAAGTGTTCACCCGGTTTAGAAAACAGCATTATTGGCCTGAAATTATCGAAAAAATACCACTTTGCGCGATTTTAAACATTTTTCGGCACTTTAACTTTAGTCCGCAAAAATAAGATCATTTTTGATGTGGTCTACATTATGAAGGCACTTATATGATTATAGTATGAACTTTTACTGTTTACCCGGATCACGAAAAAAATTATTTGCTTGAAAATAACGAGGAAAGTGACATTTTTAGTGACTTTGATCGTTGACAGCGTTGTGCAAACTGAGAGAATTTTTTTTCGCCCAAACTTTTTAGAAGTCATTTTGGCACCCTGTAGAAACTTGCAGGTCTCCCGGAAAAGGAAACACCAAATTTTTTTCAATACACCCTATTAAACAGTTTTCTTAATCGTACTCTTGTTTCATTCATAATTTAAGACTTTTTCCTATTTGCTACCTCTATGTTAAATCCGGGTTGATTTTAAACTCTTTCGAAATCCGCCAGAAAATGTTTGAAACGTTGAAATTTAAGAAAATAGGGGCAATCTTTCTGAGAATCAAAAATTCAAATTCTTCAAACAAATACGCGAGATATGAAAAAAGTTAACACAGCAAAGTTGCTGGTCTTTAAGGGGCTCATAAAAATTTTCTGTATTAATTTTTAATATTTCCCAACGTATTCAAAATACACGCATATATATGGAGTCTTTCAAAAAATCAGTTTTTTCGCTTTCTGTCTCTTTCCATTCGTGCAAGTGATATCGTTTTTACGATTTTTCAATAAAATATCATCAGATATTGAAAGGTTCTCACTTGAATTTATATCTTCTTCTAATTTTATTTTGCTGGATTGAGGTTGATTTTATGAGTTCTCTACGCTGAGAGTCGGTTTTGAATTCACGGAAGAGGAAATAAAGAATTTTCTAGTGTCCACAATTAAATCCCTTCCTTTTATTTCTAAGTACTAAGTTTCTTTCACATAAAATCCTCTTTCCTGATATAATTCTCTGTTGACAATTTTCTACTTTGAACAAAATATAAGAATGTACCTGCAAGTTGCTTACTTCAGAAATTATATTTTATCTCATTTAAATTAAATAAATGGGCCTTCGAGCCACTTATATCCTTAAACTTTTTCATTACTTTAAAATACAGCGAATGGCCCTGCAAGGCCATATCCTACAGATCTACTCGTCGGATATTTCTTCAGGTAATAACTACTAAGTTTCGTCGAAGTGTCGTGAATAGTCCCTCAAGTTGCTTATATCTTAGTCTCAACTAGACTGCACTTATGTAAAGGAATGGGCCTTTAATCCGCTTATATCTTGTATTGATTCCATCACTTCGAAATACGGTGAATGACCCTGCAAGGCACTTATAACCTATACTTATGACGTCTGATCTTATAACCTAAAGGAGTTAACATGTTTGAAGGTAGATATTATCAGAATTAATTAAGAGAGCCTACTCTGTACTTTAACTTCTGATGCTATCCTATGCGAGGTACTGCAGTGATAGGTTAGAGGAGCTACGCTCGACACCGGGCTATAACATATCAAGTTACCAATCGGCAAGTCCTTTTTGAGTGAGCGACGAGAGACGTGTATTGATTCAATAAAACAAATATACGACAAGTAATTCTATAGGATATAAGTGTCTTGCGTTCACAAAACTGTACCAGCAGGAAAGCAACTCATTGGTAGAGGATTTGTTATGCAGCAAGATAATGACCCGAAACATACTACAGGCCTTTGCCGAAATTATCTCAAGAAAGAAGAAAAAGATGGTACCCGGAAAATCATGATTTGGCCGCTTCAGTCCCCTGATTTGAACCCAAAAGAGTTACTATAGTAAGAGGTTGACCGTCAAATCAGGAAACGATTTCCAACTTCTCAGGAAAACTTGTGGACTGTTTTGGAAGAAGAATGGAAGGAACTTGACAAAAAAAAACTCCAAAATCTCATCAATAGGATGCCCCGAATCGTAAAAACTGTATTAAAAGCGGAAGGCGAATTTTTCGATGAAAAACAGATGTAGTATATTTACTCAGTGTTCTCCGTAGTTACCTAATATTGGTGTCGAATTGTTATATTGTGTATCAAGCAAGTTCATGACTGTGTTTTTTTGTAATGTATTTGATATTTTGAATTAGTATTTGACATTGAACCCTTAAAATTATTGGTGTCCAAAGACTTTTGCACGGCAGTGTATCTTTGTCACTCCCACTGAGATATGTGCCTCTGTCCTCCTAATGTAGGCCTTTTTGTCGCGTGATTCGTCCTTAATCGTTCTTTCTCTTGAATGCCACCCAGTCTTTCCTCCTTTATTTTTCTCTCGATGTCTTCTGTGCTAAGATCGAAGTCACTCTCTTGTTTTTTTATGTGGTGAATGTTGAGGGAGTCATGTATTATGGTAAAGTTACTTTGTTCGTTTACAATTTTCACTGAATGCTCTCCTTTAAGTGAAGGAAATATCAATTCTTTTGTATTTAGGTCAATACGTGTTTTTAATAAGTTCAGTGTATCGATGCCGATTATGCATGGTCAAGATAGATTAGATACCACTATGAATATCATCTGTACTATGCATATTGGTCATTCGATGTCGATAAAGAGTTGTCTTTTCAATTTTACTAGTTTGCCTTCCATTGGTCCTTTTACGACCACTCTGCTAATGGGTAATGCTAGATATTTATAAAATCTTTTTTCATTTTTGTTTACATAATTTTCTTTTTAACATGTTACTTCAGCATCTGTATCAATTGACGATTCAGAGGGAATGGCACCAATATAATAATAATAAATTAAAATTAGCTATTTAGCATTTTGATCTCAATTTTTGTGTTGTCTCCTTTTCTTTTTCAAATAATTCATCTCTAGGATTATGCGAACATTTTAGACCATGTACGTGATATACCATTTCTTGCGCTGTGTCCTCTTCAATCTCCGAGGTTGTTGACTCCAAATAATTTTGATTTATGGATGTTTCCGGGTCTTTAGTTTTAAATTCTTGTTCAACCTTTATGTTTCTTACTTGGTATTGTGACGGCTGCTAATTTCTCCATTGTCCTTCCGTGGATCGGGACCGCCCCCATCCCATGAGCTGCGCTGCTGTCCTTGTGCAGGATTAGCCCGGTTTCCACCAGGTTGGCCAGATTAAAATTGCCCCTGTGCCGTCGGATTTCGTTGCTGTCCTGTGCGATTGCCGTATCCTCCATTGTATGCACCTTTGCAGGTTTGAGGCTGCTGTGAGTCATTTCGGGCACCTCTTTATTCTTTAGGCCGTCGAGTTTTCCACTCCCTTTGTTCCCTATGATCCTTTCTAGAGACGTTGACTTCTCGAATTTTGTCCTAACATTCTAATAATTCTATCAGCCGTTCGACTCTAGTTACTCCCCTTCCTATGATTGCATATTTGATTTCCTCATTGAAGTGTCGTGGTAATTTTTGGATTACCTCTCTCGCCATCGTCGGTGGTTGTAGTTCTTTAGCTTTAACATACATGTTGATTGTGTATTCCGTACGGGATATGTTTTCCTCATTTCTGTAGTGCCAAAATTCCAAAGTTCTTCTCATGTCGTGATGAGCCTGTTCGTCCCAATATCTTCTTGTGAATTTCCCCAAGAAATTCTGCAGGTTGTTGACATCATCTTTTATGACTTGCTACCAATTTGCTGCAGGACCTGATAATGATCTTTCAATGAGATAATGAATCTCGCTATCTCTTGGTATTACTGCCGTCTAGTATCATCTTAGCTGACGTAGCGTTTGGGCTTGTCTCTCCCTTAATTTCTGGTAATATGTATTTAATGTTGGAGTTTCCGCCTCTTTCTTCTCGCTCATAACCTTTTTCTAGTGCTGCGATTCTTCTCTCTCTCATTGCTCTCTGTTGTGGCCGTCTGATTTATGTGACTGTTTGAATTTGGAGGGAATATCCTTAAGTCTTGAGCCTCCACTCTCCCTATTCTCTCCTCGAGGCGTTTCTCCTTTTGTTCTTCCTGACGTTCACTCATCTGTTCGTCATGGGCTATGCCGTTATCTGACTTTTCTGTACAGATGTTAACGTCGTATTCAAATACTACATCTCTTCTCCAACTGTTCCTTCGTCCATTGTATTTTTCGTTCCCGATGACTTTAGACTATTTTTCTTAATTTTCCTTTGTTATTCTTTTCAATCTTCCTGTTTCCTTCTTTTTAAAATCGGTCTGAATCTTTCATACTCCTAGAAACATTCCTTTGACTCGTAGGTGATTATAAGTAAACACGTCTAAGCTCTTCTTCCGAAAATCTTTTGTCACTGTTTTAAAAACATCCATTAAAATTCTTTATTTCATTTTCCAACTCCTCGATTCCCACTTTCGGAGCCACTGAAAGATTCTTGTTTGAATTTATATTTTTAAAAAATTTTATTTCGTTGAACCGCGGTTGATTTGATAAGTTTACTACGGTAAGAGTCTGTTTTGGATTCACGGGAGAGAAAATATAGAATTTTCTAATGTCTCCAATCATATCATTTTTTTTCTTTACTAAGTACAGAGTTCCTTTCCATAAGATCCTCTTTTCTGATATAATTCTCCTGACAACTTTCTACTTTAAATAAAATATACGAATGGACCAGCAAGTCACACACACGCGCCTGAGCATGCAGGTGTTAACACTTAGAATAGTCTGAAACGAACTTTCAACAATAATAAAGTTAATAACATTATGCTTTAAATTACAATATTAAAATGATGGAAATGATACGAATGTTGTTATATCGACCATTTCGTGAAAAAAAGATAACCAACAAACATTAACGTTCAGAAATAAACAATTTTCTTCTTCGTCCACAAAAAACTATAATTTTCAAAAGTCTTGCGCAAATAAAGTGATAAGAGATTAAAGCTTCAACGTCTAATGATATTATCCTTGAAAAATCGTGAAAAACGATACATCACACGTATTTAAAGAGAAAGAAAGCAAAAACAGCATCTTTTCAGAGAAATGCATGTACACACACACACACATTTTTTTTTAATTGGTTGAAAACCCACCGCAGGGTCCCACTGGGAGCCAATGAAGGGATGGCGAAATCCTCGTATGTCTTAGGGACATGAAGGGTTTTAAGAATGATAGCTCTCTGCATCCATCGCGCAAGTGCCCTAGCATGTTTTTTTCCACGCGAGTATGGCTTCGAGGTTCCGTACCAGCGATGATTTCGCTCCCCTATAAAGTCCTGGTACTTTTTCTTCTTTTTCTCCTGCTTGACTGTGATGTTGCTGTTGGCCGGAGCCGAGAGGTCGATCACGAACATAGTTCGTTTCTCGAAGTTAAGGAGTACGTTTTCAGTCCTCAAGTGTTCAATACAGACTACTGGATCAAACTCGTTGTTCCACTAAACTTAGCACTTCTCGTTCTCGAAAATAGACACTATCTCCTTCAGAGCGTTCGGCAGGAAAGGGTCGCGGCCAACGTTGTAAGAGCGACAAAGATGGTAGTAAAGCACTCTTAGGGCCACATTGTGTCCGTATACATAAGTCGTTCCCACGAACCTGGGATGACCGAGTAGTATGTGTCCCAGATGCTCAGAATGTTCATGAAACGCTCTGAACCTATCGCTGAGCACATTTCAACGTAAAATGCGCCTACAGTCTGCGAAGGTGGAAATGACGCCGTCCTGAGATGCGAAAATTTGGATAGAATAACTCACGTTCATCATCCCTGATACTAGATATGGGCAGGCGGTCCAGTGGCTCGACAGCCTGCTCCGCGGTTTTGAAAAGGAACGCTCCGTTGCCAATTATTTCGTGGTTCTTGACCATTGCCGGGAGAGGATCTCTTCCATTCGCGATGATGTAAGCTGTATTCAGGATAACTTAGTTATAAAGACATTGGAGATTTCGCAGTCCGCACCCGTCTCTATGGCGGGGATGTACAAACGCGGAACAGATGATTTGATATGCGAGCTCTTCTGAATATGCCTTATCTTACGCGTGGCGATGTCACGGACCGTGAGCTCATGCTTCGCCTATGGAAGCACCTCAAATGAATAGAGTAGAACGAGGACGGAAAGCGTGTTAGTCACAGATATCTTGTACAACGCCAAAAGATTGGAAGACAAAATCTGTCGAAGGAGACGCTTGTATCTGCTTCGGAGAGCCTCCTTCATACTGTTATATCCTGATTTCGGCTCACAGACATGCCTAGGAATGGGGACGTCTCTTCAGGGCATAGATGTCTCTAATAGCACTTCCATCCACAAACTCAGGGTACTCGAGAACTTCAGCAAGTCTTCCTCGCTTAAGATGAATCTTGGCAAACTTGTCCGAACCAAAGTCCATACCATTTTCTTGTGTGTACGCCTCGAAGATCCTCAGAGCATGCGTAAGCTGTTCGGCTCCAGAAGCGTAGATCTTCAATCATCCATATAAAATGCATGAGTGACCTTATGCTTGCGATAACGAGGCTCGCCGCAGAGGTAACCTCGATAATTGTGTAGTACAAGAGATAGTGACAGAAGTGTCTCATCTGGTAAAGCGAACGATTAGAGGCCTTGAGGCCGAAACGACCTCAACCTATTCTCAAACTTCAAATGGGTGAGATCTCTGGCTTGCTTAAACAGTGAAGCCACGAGATTTCGGATCAGAGTGCCAAGTGGGCCAATTTT
>JAUMHM010063129.1:0-14424 GCA_032362435.1 Melikaiella ostensackeni
CGAAAACTTTCATATACCAATTTTCATGAGAATCAGACGAAATCTTGACTTTTGGCTACTGAATCGTGTCTGCTGGCTCACAGTGGGGTGTTTGAATATTGTTATGGGGTTGGGAACATAATCTGGAGTTTTTTTAGAGTGACCTGTGCGACTTTTCTCCCTTTTTTTATTGTATGGCTGTTTCACATGCAGACACTTCGGAATTGTTTCGTTTGAAGTGATAGGGGTGATTAATGGCAGTTGTTGAATATAATTGTTCCAATTGTTTGAACAAGTGCAAAAATGTGCAAAATAGTTCTGAAGTTTTTATGTTTAGCGAACTCTTTCTAAGTGTAAAAATATTAACAACAATTGATCGTAAATGCTGCTGTTGGAACAATAATTCAATTCTTTTTGAGTGCTGAAACTGTAGTTTCATTTAGTTTTTCCAATTCTCTTGAATGCAAGTTTCAATTGGGAAAAGCTGGTTGTTTCGACTTTTGTGGCAACAAGATGGGACGCAGCCGGTCCGAGCTAGGTTGGTCGGCGGCGTCCCAGCCAAGGCGTCGCACACACTTCTCACAGGGAACTTTGTTGCTCTGTAGTTTCTAAACATTGGACCGCACAACATTCTTGTATTTGAATTTTTGTTTCATTATTTCCGTTCCCTATCTTCCATTAACAGTTGGCAAACAGGTGGCGGGACATCATGTCTCCATTTCAATTGGATATTTGGACTTTTCCTACCTTTTCTTACATGATCATGGTCATGGACGCATATTCGTCCTTAGACCTACTCTATTTCCAGAAATCGCTCACCCCCTTCGGGATCTGAGTAAGGGTGACGCGCATAAATATTGTAACATCGCAGACCACCAGTTAGTTAGAAATTATCACAAGTCATCAACCAGTTCAGAATCAACATCTCTAACTCCGGACCAAGTAAATAGCCCGTCAACAGTCAGTCAGAAAACACCATCACCAGTCATCTTCTTACCTTCTTCAAGTACTTCGACCTTGACTCTACAAGACCCGTCAGAAGCACTTATCGCAAGAATATTTATTTTGAATTCCATGCAGACTTTGAACTCAAAAATCAACGCCAGAGGTATTAACTCCAGCAGCGGAACAGCAAACAAACAGATCAGCACCACTGACCTGGTCACCCTAGTCTCCTACCCTACATTCTCGTCAACGTCAATTTCGTCGGGGTCCCTGCAAGATCCCAAATCAAAAAAGCGAGGCATGAGTCAGTACCTGCAGTTGGAAGGTTAGAACTCCCATTCTATTTAAAAAATCTGTATGTACCCAAATTTATTGACAGCTCTTTGCATTATTCTCTCCCTTCATATCTATTTTTGCTAAATGGTCTTCACTGTTCAAGGTTCACTAAACCAAACAAGGAGGAGATTCAAAGCCTGCCAAGAATAAAAGAGTATTTTGAGGTACAGTGCCAATTCATCTAAACTCAATATCAATCTGATTATTCAAACGTTTTTAACCCTAAATATGTATAATCAATAAATATTTATGTTTCTTATAAATTGTAAATTCTTTTTGCGTGTATTCATTGATGTATTTGACAGTCATCCTCATCACAAAATTCCAGTCTTGTATTAGAATCAGAAAAGAGAAACTACTTTTGAAAGTAATGGATAAATTATTAGGTAAGCTATATCTCTCGAGACGTAACATGAAGAAAAAAATATTATTGTGAGTCTATTCGTTAAAGTAAATTGTAAACATTTACGGTGCTGGAGAACAGAAACTGCAGAATTGTCAATTCAAAAAACATTCTTTAAATGTCTCTTACAACGAGTAAAACTGCATCATTTAATTAAATTCTAGTCGAATCAATAGGGCAAGAAAGGCAAACACTTGTTGTTCGTATATTTTTTTGATTCAATGGTATGAGTTACAAAGTATAATTTTTCATCTGAAGTTGGATCAAAATGATAAAAGCGGGTAATTGGTCATTAGGAATTACCATGATATAGAGAAATCTAATACATTTACTTTTTAAATAATTTCAATTGGTTTGATCCGTCAATGAATCACAAACAAAATTTTATTTTAGTATCTCCTGGTAGTGTACGAGATACCATTGAAGTGATAAAGACGTGGCTCTATCGGCATCGGTGGCATATTTCCTACTATACCATTTGCCTCTAGTTGATCTTCGAAAATTACCTCACGACGATTATTTTTTATTACAAACGCATAACCATTATGATCACGCATTGCACGAATAGGTTGGTTATCGTGGCCATATCCAATGATGACATTATTTCTTTCTAAGAAATTATATGAGCCTAGGAGTCGCTGTATGGTATTATCTTGGTCCACGTACCACATATCGTCACTGAAACGTAGTGTACGCTCATATAACTTTCCACCAGGTATCCGTACGGGCGGTGCCAACCGCCTCCCTCCACTACTAAATAAATCTGAAACATTGGGCCACAGTAAATGCCAGCTGATTAATTTGATCACGAAATTAGATGAGAATGATATGCCACTCTTTTATGGGTGAAAATGAAAAAATCAACATTATTCCGCCCTGAGAAAACTACTGGCTTCCACTCGTCCAAAAGAGATTTTTAATTATAGGATCTGATGGCACATACGTGACTCATTCTATAAATACCCTGTGCAATAATTATTTAATATTTACCTGGCAAGGGAGAAAAATTATTTAAATATGCGAAAATGTCACACGGTCACATGTTCCTGACTAGATTCTCCCAAAGCAAAATGCGTTTATTTTTCTACTTATTGCACATTTAACTTTTTTTTAAGGTATACGTGTTTTCATAATAGAACACAATCAGAAAGTAGAGTTTATAATAAGTTTAATACTTATAACTGTAATATACAAATTGGTTTCTGAATGTTCCCAGAAATGAATGTCACCCGGTCACACGACAGTTTTTAAAGATATTTATAACGAAAGAGCTGGATTTTCAAATTAGAATTTATTGACAAATGAACAAAATTTTTTACTTGAATACGAAATACCTCTTCCAAAAAAAAGTTTCTAAGCGAATTGTGTTGATTTTTTTATTTTCACTCTTATACAGATTCCGGATTTCTCATTCGATCAACAAATTAAGCATCAGAATGATCCGATTCTGAAAATCAGGCTGGGTCGACTGCCATGAGCGAGTTTGACAACTTATACTGACAGTAGCGCATCTACTCGTACAATGAAGTCGCGAACTAAAATGAAGTTATGTGTTCGTACACGTATGTGTGTATATAATTTGAATATTTGCATGAATTTAAAATTACAGAAAATGAACGAATTAATGCAAAATAATACAAACTTACCACGAAAAATGTGATATTTAACATTTTTCTGGATAAATTTGTACAATTCTGCATTCATTCTTTAATTAATGAAGTAATGCAGAACGCATGAACTTGACGATGACATGCAGCTACATCTGCGACATAACCTCATAAAACATTAAAATGGTGGGTGCAAAAATATTTGAACAAAATATTACTCCCACTTCTGACTCTCCAGTAAAGCCATCTAACAGGAGGTGGAAAACTTCAAAAGTATAAAAGGTCAAACGCGCCCATGGGAGTCGACCCAGCCTGCTGAAAATCACTCACAGTCATAAATTTCTATGACTGTCGAGGGTAATTTGTTATACTACGACCATGTCATGACCGTCTACATGCACATTGAAACCTGAGCGTTCGAAGAAATTTTCTTGATTTTTTTTTTTTTTAGAAAAATCATAAAGTTTCGTCACTTGAACAAAGTAAATCTAAAGAAACACTTTTTGAAGGTGAAAAAAATAATTTTCAGAGCTATACAGATTTATAACTGGAAATGGGAAAATTGAAATTTTCCTCCCACCCTGAATTTCAAAATTTTCTAAAACATTTCTTGTTGGTTCCAGGAAGTTCTGAATCTTCCAGAAGTGGAAGTCGGTACTGGGTAAACCTATAGAAAGTTTGTTTTATTTTGGCTAAAAACTATTTTTTTTCAACTGAAAATTTAACTTTTTGATTTTTGGTTAAATGTTTATCTTTTTTACTTGAAATTGAATTATTAGGTTGAAAATTCAACTACCGGGTGAGAGTTGAGCTTCTTCGTTGAAAATTTTTTTTTTGTTGACAATTTTACTATTTCATCTAGTTGGTGGAAAATTGAACTACGAGTATTTTGATGAAAATTCGTTTTTTTAAGCTGAAAATTAATTTTTTTAACTGAAAATTAACCTATTCCATTTTTGTTTCAAAAGTTATCTTTATCAGTCGACAATTCAACTGTTTGGCTGAAAATTCATCTTTTTTAGTCGAGAATTCAACTATTTAATTGAAATTTTGTCTTTTTTGTTGAGAAATTAAGCAATTTTGTTGCAGTCTTTTTGATGTGTAAACATCTTAAACCTCGATATGGGGAGTCGCGCCTGAGTCGAGTGAAACCATGACTCGAAAGTGTTATGCAAGCTGTCTCCACAATTTCGATGCAGCATCAACGTGCTTCGCACTGTGTCGACACTATGTCAATTTATAAAGTCCTATTGTGGAGAGACCTTTAAAGCTCTAACACACGCGTTGTGTCATGTGTCTTGCTTCTCTTCACCCGCTCAAAGGAGTCCATCAGTTATTCTTTTGACTTCGTATACAGTATTCTTCTACATATTGATATGTGTATGGAAAAGTGATTATATGTATTTTATATATTTTTATATATTTTATATTTTGACTAATTTCTTTGACTTCGTACAGTATTTTTCTATATATTTATATGTGTATGGAAAAGTGAAAGTTATTTTTTCGACTTCTGCTTCATGTAAGATTTCAATTTCAGTTAACGTTTACCGAAGATGTTTACACATAGATCTGTCTTGTGTCGTAGTTTAGGACGCACGTGATGTTTTTTTTTCTGTTTTGACTGTAAAATCTTTTCAGGTTGAAAATTCAACTATTTTGTTACAAAATCATCTTTTTAATTAAATTCAACTGTTTTTCATTCAAAATTAAAATTTTTGTTGAAAATTTGTTTCTTATTAGTTAAAAGTTAATTTTAGGAACCGAAAATTTAACTATTTCTTTTTTGGTTGAAAATTGATATTTTTCAGTTGAAAATTCAACTATTTGGTTGTAATTTGACCCTTTTTGGATGAAAGTTAATGTATTTGGTTGAAAAATCGTGACATGGCGACATCCCTGCTTTAGTTTTATAAATATTATGTCAGTATTGACTAACCTACGACTTTCAGTAAAAAATATAAGAATTGCCACTCGACAGATATGGATGAAGTAATGTCGTCTCTTTTAATGTAGCTTGGTTGATGATGTGATAGTGATGTGATCTACGAGCACTGCGATTGGCTGAAAGTCACTCGGCTTTCTTAACTGTGATTGGGTCTCAATGTATGAAGCGCGCTTATTTAAATTCGGGAACAAGAACGTATTATAATAAGGGTGGAAAAGTCGAGTGGAGGGGGTAGCACGAGAGACGGCGGCTATGTCGTTGCGTATTTCGTACTGCGCATCAGGCTGTCTCTTTTTCTCCACGAGTGACAAAGAGACAGCCTGATGCCGTCATTTCAGCCACGGGTGCTCTAGCCCCTTCATTTGAGTTTTTCGTCCACATTATATACGTACTTGCTCGGGAAGTTTTGCTCACATAGGAAGCGATAGTCCTAATAATGCATTTATCGCTTTATTAGAAACGTTCATACGTATACTGGTGAAGTAGAAATATTTAGGTCACATACAATTCCCTTGCCCCTCGTTCTTGAAAAAAAGGATTTTCATTGCCATTTTATTCGCATTTCGAAAAAATGAATTTTTGATTGTACGTTAATCATAGGTATTAGTTATAGTTCATTTATAGTTCAAAATGTTCGAAATTTCCAGAATTTTGAGTATGTAATTTAAGGATTTTCTACAGGACGATTGTTCTCAACCACCGTGAACTAACCCAGTAGTATGATTTTTGAAAATCAAAAAATAATTCAGAATTTTGAGTTAACTCGAAAACGGTGAGAGATACGTAAAAACTAACAAAACTTGCAGGATTTTCCAAGGGGAGATGGTCTTCGACCACTCCAACTTAATCTAGTAGAAATATTTTCAGAATATGGAAAAGAAATCAAAGTGTTCTTCCAGGCTATTCTTATCGACAACCTCAAGTGTCTGGGCTGATGAGTAAATATTAACTGCTTTGACACAAACTGGAAGGACTTTCTATTTCTGGACATTTGACCTGTATCCCGAGTAGAAGAAAATTATATTTGAAACAAAATTTCGACCAGGTATATACATATATAAGGACTAGCCTAATGAACAAGTGATGGACACAGATAGAAAGAAAGGGCACTGAAAGAGATAGGCGAAAAGGCTGGATTGACAAATAGATAGAAAACTATTGACGCAGACATAGGCAAGGGATAAACTGACATAGAGAAAAGGTGATTAAAAGGGATCTCTCTCAATTCGAATCATTGAAATTTCACGCAGTATCAGTGACATACTCCTAGCTATTTGAATCAGTGAAAATTCACTGAAAATGAGTGATTATTCACTGAAGTTTAAGTTATATTTCAGTGATTTCTTAGTAGGAAAAGTTATTGAAGTTTCAGTAAGCGTCAGTGAAATTTTAGTAACATTGTCTACAGAAAAAACAGTGAAATATGAATGAAATTTCAGTTAATAGGCATCGATTCTCAGTAAAATTTCACTGCCTCAAATACCCAGGCTCACGTCACTAATTTTCAGTGAAATTCCACTGAAATTCACTGATTTTTCAATGATTCGAATTTAAAGTTAGGCAAAGAAATAAAAAAAGATAGACGGAGATAGGTGAATGATTGGTATGGATAGAGAAATAAGGATTGAACGAGAAAGAAGTAGAAGTATATTGGCGAGGAGATAGAGAATTATAGAAATGGATAGGCAAAAGATAGTAGGAAATAAAGCTGAATAGACAAGATTTGGAAGTATGTTTAGGATAGACGAGAGATAGGCTGGGATTAATTTTCCTTGTCTGTTTCTATCTTAGAGATAGAAAATAATTAATAGTGAGGGGAGTTCTGTCTTTTTGAATCTAGCAGGGCATAAATTGTTCACAAAATCGCAAAAATGATTAACGCAATTAACGAAAAGATAAAAGACTGAACATACTGAAATGGTGAGTTTCCCAGATGACAATAAGGTAAAGGAACCAATTACATTCATATTGTACTGTTTAGAACACATTACGAGTAAGATGAATGCAACTATAATCTTTTTATGAATAAGAACATTTCTATTTTCACAATTATATGAAAATAAAAACCATTTCTACATTTTAAACAATTTTATTCTTATAATAAAGTATATGCAGTACGAGTATATGTAATAATAATTAAAAGAAGCAATACAAACTTTATAATGATAGAATATATAGTCACGCTCAAAAACCTTCCCACTTATCAAAATGTCTTTTTTCTTTTTCTTAATTGCTTCCAGTTCCTTAAAAATCTCTTCAATTAAATAATATTGTGTTTTCTTCAGTTTTTGTAAACTAATTTTGTCCCTGGAAAATGTTTTCCCAAAATTTTACTGGGGCTGTAAATATAACCGGTAATTTGTCAAAAACATAATTTTTTTTTTAGCTCACTCTTTTACTTTTGAATTTTGATTTATTGATGTGCAAATATCTCAGACAGCGATGTGGATATCTGTGCAATATTTTTGTAAGCTTTGAAATCTTTGTGAAATCTTTTTAGTTCCAGGTAACGTTTATCGAATATGTTTACACATGAATCTGTCTTGGTTCATAGTTTAGGACGGATGAACTGATTATTATTTTTATCACCTTTTCCATCAGTTTCTGCCTTCCATTTTACATTTTACCTAATGAACTTTTATTATTGAACTTGGGAAATAGTTTGTTCGAATCATATTTATATCTTGAGTGACTTTCCCGTGTGGAAAAATTCCGTGGTGCTGTACCATTCCAAACTAGACTGCCATGATTCTGTACTGGCGCGACACAGGTTGCCTAACATATAGACTGAGGTGTAACGCTTCGATCAACTAGCCGCTAGTTAAGCCAACTGGACTGGCTCACTCTAGCATATCGAGACACTTCTAGGAGATCTAGATTCGATGTAGACTACAAATTTACTATTTCATTTTAATATTTAAATAATTCCTGCTTCAAAAAATTTGATAGAAATGAAAACTAACATGTTTCATTCAATTAACGCGTTTATTCAATTTCTTCGACTTGTTGACTTTCATCATTATCCTTAACGTAATACACAGGTAAATCTTCAAAGACTACTTTTTTTATCTCTTAAAGCACGGTGTCCATTACAATCAAGGGCATTTGTTAGAACTGGGCCTAAAGCACGGAGAAACTCTTTTTCGCTTAATCGAAGAGACTTCTTAGCGTACGATGCCGATATATTATCTGAAATAAAATAAAGAAATGCTAGAATTCATAATCATTTCGGTATGGCTTTAAAATAATGTAAAGAAGAAAATAAACAAATTTTGTAATACCAAAGATGCAATTATAAAACTGTGTGTTTTTAAATACTCTAGGCTTCTTTTCTGTAACCTTGACTGCGTTAAAGAGAAGCACTATTTCTCGTTGAAGATAACATTTAAGAATGTTAGTTAAAGTCCGTGACAAAAGGTTGTCTCTATTCATTAAATTAGGCAATGTATTTTACTAAAAATTAAATTTTAAATTTTGTAGTCATATTTAATTATATCACTGGATTAATTTTTGTATTGTAAATGATTTTCTAACCTGAAGAATTTGAGACATTTTTCAACTTACAAATTCCGAGGTAAATCATTGTTCTTGTTCGATGAAGATACTGCTGCTTCAAGATCTCTCAATTCACTTTGCGTTTCTAACTGCTGAATGTGTATTACGTGCAAACATTTAATTACACGCATGCTCAGCAAAGAAGCATCTTCTGTAAATTAGTTAAAGGGATAAAGTAATAATAGAACCATGAATTATTGACTACATGATCATTGATAAAAACATTGTATATACCTCTTTCTCTACGAGATACTATTGGAGTTAACAAATCACTGAATTCATCTTCTTTGAATTTAACGTCATCTTCTGAAGTTCGGAAAATGTAAAAGGTTTTAATGAACATGCTGAAATTTGCTAATTTAAATTTACTAATTCAGTTAGTGAACGACTTATTATGATCTTATTAGCAGTTTTTTACTAATTCAGAAAATAGAAACAAAATTGTACGACTTAACACAAAATTAGACTAAAATTTCTCATAATTGGATATTTATATCCGTATACTTACTTTTCAGCAGTTTTCCTGTTCTTTTATGTAGTTTTTTTTTGTATGGGCTTTGGGTGGGATTTCTGCTCTAATTTGAGAAAAGCCAGCGTAAACATTTCTTTTATTGGAGATTTTTTCGATTTTTGGATGTTCATCCGTCTACTCTTATCGAGAATCAAGGGATTGAGTGAGATCCTGGAACCATTGCTGGAGATTTCTTGGCTTTCTTCATTTCCTTTTATATTCTTGCAAACAATTTAAGACTCTAAGTTGGTCTCATTTTTAATTTTCGCCTCTAGTTTGTTTAAGAGTGCTGGTGAAATACATGCGTCGCTACTTTGTGAATCGCTCAAACCTAGAAATGAAGATAAACGAGTATTCGATAAATTAAAACTAAAAAACAAAAATGAAATACCTGTTAATTGCAGAAGCCATGAAATATTGTAACCTGAATTTTACGTAATTTTTATTATTTTAATCGGAATTAATTTTTAAGTCTAAAGTCATTAAAGCACTTCCGTAGAAAAAAGAGCTTTCCTTTAGACACACGGACAAATTTTCAACCTTGTGACGGATAAGAAAGTGAGAAATGACGAATGAAGAAATATTTTTTTGTATTTATTTTCTTATTTCAATTTTTTTAGAATTTATTTCCACCGACCTTTTTTTTCCTAACAATTTCGATTACTTCTTCTAATGGCCTTCAACTTTTTTCGATTGAGTCTGCCTTCATTTTCAAAATTGTCGTCTATCATTGAATCATTGGAAGCTGAAAAGGAAAATCAACATATAAGTAATCATCTATTGAAAGATATGTACAGAAATAGTTCAACGGAAGGAAATTTTGTTTTTATGAAAAATTGTTAAACTATTTTTTTCATTTCTCAATAATTGACGTTTTCAGTAACAAAATCTAATATTTACTTGAATAACTGGAGTTTTGCAGCACATTATCTGTGATGGATGCAACTTGAAAAATTTTTTCTCCAATTTCTGGTTGTAGATTTGATTTTTTATCACGATATCTCTTCTTTGTAAATTGCAAATTCTCTTCAATTTTTCCATCCGATGTGCAAGCGTATTCATTCTTATGCAATTTTTTTAATCGCTTCTGCGCTTCAGAGAGCATTTCTGAAATTGAATTGTATTTCTTAATTTCATTGTATTTGATTTTAATAAAATATGCAGATGAATATACGTATATAATACAGACTTACTTGCGTGACCCTGAAAATCTATAGGGTATTCTGGCCAGCATCCGGGAGCTTCGGAAAACGTCCTTAACAGTTTACTTGACTTTGTCCTGGTGGTAGTAGTATATGGAGGTGGTGGAAATTTTGTAAGCTATTGATTTGTTTTTTAACTGTATCTTATCCAAGAAGCTAAAACAATATCTATAAGCGTCTGTCCATTTCCATCCGTGCAGTTAGCAAACGAAATTAATTTAAAGACTAAATTATCTTCATCCACATCGTCGCTGTTTTCTAAAACAAAATTGAAAAATATTGTGCGGGTACTATTTTTGTACGTTTTTTAAAAATAGAATTTGCAAAAAGTAGTTGAATTTAAAAAATATGCTTTTGCAACAAACCATACAAATATTCATCGCACATAACCTATACTGTACTTGTATATTCATAGAATTTGTACGTACCTGCAGACATCTTAATATCACGGGTTATATTGTAGATTTTAGAAAAACAATCCACCGCTAGTCAAAATGAACTCAAAATAAATGCGTCGATCTCACGATTCTAAAAACGATCAAAAAACAACGAGTAGTGTGAAGCGTCACGTTGAACGCTGATCACGTTTTGGAAGAACGATGAAGAAACATTAAATGGCAGACAACCTTGCTTCCAGTTGCCGCCATTGTTGCCAACTTATTCAACAATAGATTTTTAATCTAATTACGCGATAAAAAGTAAAAAGTTTTGGTACTACTGAAGAATAGTTTATAGCAAATATTTTCAATTTAAACGAAGAATCGTACATATTATTTATGTATAAACTAGCTAATGAGCCAAAAAATGCATACTTTATTTTCTTTATAATTTATTCATTTATTTATTCATATAAAAAATTATATTTAATATTAATATTAATTAGTACAAATTTTTTAAATTAAAGACTGAATTCAACAAATTATACATCTAAAATTACTATTGGAAAATGTTTAAAAAATATTAAAGCTAGAATGGAGTAATTTCATTGCAGAAAAACCTATGCTATCAACATTCTTTCAGGTTACCTAAAAATTATAGATGCCAATTAATAACATCGAATGTTTATTGTTGTTTTACAGCTAACTAGAAAGTTGTGAGTTTTCAGAAATAAAATGATCTTTGAGAATCTCATAGAATATTAAAAACATTATTTTACATCCAAACAAGAACATAATTTAAGTTCTTACTACGATAAATTTATATAAAAAATCTGGCAACAAATTTTGAAATTAATTTGAACAATTCATATTTATACAATGGTTTTTAAATATGGTTCGATAGAAGAATATATATTAGATACCAAAGAAAGAGGTTTTATTTACTTAATCTATGTTAGTCTGTTACATTAAATCAAATTGCTGAACTTATTACTATGCTGAAGATTTCCGAAAGGTTTTTCAATCGCATACATATAGAGATCATTTATACATCTGCAATGCTTTTCTATCTTCAAATAACTCGACATAAAGCGTCGGATTTACAGATTAGTTTGAAGTGATTTTATGGGGAAAGTTTTTAGATCTCTTAAGGGTTTTCTGTGAACTTCCCACATATCCATCAATTTTGATTCGAAAGGGTAATTAAAAATAATTTTTTTCTTTTTTAGAAGAAAGCCGTCTAATTTTATACCGCCTTCACTTTTGTAAATTTTTCTAACTGTTAAAAATTCCCCATTATTAAGGAGAACTACGTTATCGGGTTCTCTGTTAGAAATTGTATATCCTTTATTTTTTATTTTTAGAATATTATCTCGTTTCTTCTTTAAAATTTGAGTTTCTGGAGGCGTGCATGCTTTTTGAGTAGTAACCGCAGCTTCTTCATGAATTCTTCTACAAACCTGAGCTAATTGTTTGTTTGGGGTTCTTACCTTTTCTTTTAATTTCCCTAAAAAACTTTCAAAGACGAAAGCCGAGATCCTGAGAAGATTACACTCCATGACTCGAACGTCATCCGCCAAATGTATCAAGTGATGGGAATTCAATACTTGAGATTATTTCCCGTAAAACTCATTTAATCTTTAAAAAAAGGCTCTTAAGTATTGTTTAGCATGTTGATTATAAATTAAACACACATTATCAGAGCATAAAATTCTGCAAGATCCGTGGAGAAGAAGAAAGCAGTAAAGTAAAAAAAAAAAAAAAAATTTAGTAGCTTTCCATTTTGCATATTTTTCAGTTGGTGCTGGTTTCCTCTGAAATTCACAGGGAACTTGAGATTTCAAAAGTTCCATTCGATCTACAAGAAGATCACGCATTCTAGGTCCTATTCTTACGTTCAAGTCGCCAGAAATCCACCATTCAATCAGCCTTTTCATAATTCCCAAGCAACATAAGTGCATGAAGTCTAAGACGAATGTCAATATCATGTCGATTCCGAAAAGACTGATCTGACCTTTCAGGGAAATCTGCTGATGGGTAAACTGTACTACCTACGTCTTTTTTCGTACCTTTTACGGTGCACCTTTCACAAGCATACTTTGCAGTGTGAGTCACTGTATTCTTGCAGAATGCCCTTGTTGGCGTATCGCAGACAAAGCATTTTACTTGTATGGAAAAGTGTTTTCCAGAAATATTAATTCCATCTCTAAGCAATGGATTGAGTTCATCTACAAATTTTGTGAAATAAACGTCAGTACTTGCCGGCTTAGATTTCCCACAAAAGATGGATACTGGAAACGGATTGTATATATCTGGATTCAAATGAATTTGGCATAGATGAGGCCACAAGTCTAGATGTCCTGATTTTGTGAGGGGCAAGCCATCTACACTGAACGGGTGTACGTACGGATCGATACAAGCTTCTAAGTCACTTTTTAAATCAAAATATACAAATTCTCCTGGACTCCCTGCACAATCTTCCATATCTTCAATTGTGTATCTGGCGCTTGAAGTTGGAAGGAAAGTTCTTGCTGACTTAGGCAAATCCGGCAGTAATTGCTGTTTTTAAATTTCTAATAATTCATTTACCCGAACTTGCTCGATCTTTCCATTTATGGCCCACGCACGGAGATGTTGAATAGTTGAGTAACTTTATTTACCTCATCATCTATTTCTTCACTATCAAAAGAATTAACTATGATTTCGTCACTTTCAGGACTCTCTTCCTGAGAAATATTTGCATCCGTTTCATCACTTTCTGCATTCGTATCAGGAGAATAATAATCGATATCGTTTTCTTGAGACTCATGTTCAACTCTTGCATTTTCAAAAGCGGATTCCCCACGTCTAACATCTCTTCCCTTAATTTCAGTATCATCAGATTCACCTCCATGGCCAATTGCAGAGTTTTCCAGTACTCCACCTGCTTAACAAAAAAAAATTATTTTAATAAAGAGTCTATGATGAATTTATTGATACTAAATTATAGTAATTTCATTATTTAATGTTAAAATCATAATAAAGAAATTTCACATATTACAATTATCATAGTTAAATATAAAAATAAATTGATACAACCTACATTGCACACTGGTAAAAGTATTTTCTTCTATTTATATACATTGATTTAAAAAAAACAACCTCTAAAACATTTGGGATCTCAGAAAGTGATGAAAATTCCCCAGTGGAACTCAATTAACAATGTAGAATATAATTTAGCAAAATTTTATGTCAAATTATTTTCTAAAAAAAAAAGCGTTTTTAAACGTGTTCTTAATGAAGAAAGTATGGAAAAAAATATTTTATTTTATTTAAAATCAAGTGTCCACCTAAAAAGTTTTTTTTTACCATCTAAATTCCGTCTAACAACACCTTCTGACTCCGACCCAGAGTTTGTAGCAGATGTGCCACTTGAACTTTGACGATTTGCAGCTTTAGCAAGAGCCCTAAATTTCCTTACACGGGCTTTTACTTGGAGTCGTTTTCTTTTCCTCTGATCCATATTACATTAACTGCTTAAAAATAGTAATATTCGATTCATAAGTACTAATACAATGACAT
>JAUMHM010063140.1:0-14424 GCA_032362435.1 Melikaiella ostensackeni
AAATCGGAAATTATTTAATCTTATACTTTTTTCTTCAATTTTCAGAACAACATAAAACCTTTTTTTCTCTCTCTATATTAATCACAATAACTGTTCAAATAATAATAAGTGAGATGAGGAAGTAGGCTCTAACTTAAAATTTCAATTTTTAAAAATATAATGGCAAATATTTAATTTAAATCATTTGAAATATTTTCTATGGAGAAATAATAATTAGATCTTTTCTTAGAACCTTCATATAAGTAAATTGAGCATTTTTTTCGTTTTTATTTACAATATAATTGATAAAACAAGTTACTCCAAGGTTATAAAAATTATTTTTATACTAAAAAATAATGGGAATATCGATTATTTTCCTTCATGCAACTAAGTTCACTAAACGAAAATAAATTTTGCGTTACCGGCTGAAAAGGTTACCCAAGAATGTTTTATTATTATGAAGTATATTTTTAAGTCGAAATAACCTATCAATCTACTGTTCACTGGTAAGAAACACATGTTTTTATGAATATTTTCCTCATAAACTCACTCTCAAAATATGCTCCTTCTAATAATAAACCTGTGTTACCTGTGTTACACTTAATGTGCAGCTAAGTTTTCAAATTTTGAAATATATTCAATAATTTTCAATTTTTAATCAATTTGAGTGGGAAAATTATACTCTCAAGTCATAAGATTATTGAAAAACTGCTTTGTTACCGGATGCCATAGAAACTCGGGGACATATAAAAAGTATATAATACCCTGTAATTATAATTATAAACAAAAAGTAAACTTCATTTTCAAATTTTAAAATTAACTCTGAAGATATACGTGTATTGATAATATTATCTTGACCATTCCTTTAAGAGATATATCGCCATAAATGTGATAAGGTAAGGGCCACGTTGCCGGATGAAATTTACTCGTATTTAATCGAATTTGGTTAGATACCGATTAGAGTAAAAATGATTTGCACTTAGGGTATTGTGAGAAACAATAGGCTTAATGAAACTCTGTAATTAAAAAAATTATTCTTTCAAACACAGGTGTATAATATTCCAGGGACATGATATTGTCAACTTTTTGATTTTCACTCTTATATATAAGAAATTACAAATTAAAAATACTCGTATTATATAAGCTTTACACCATTACTTACTATCAGTTATTATACTAAATTTCAACAAATTAAATTTCTACGTAATCATTTTACAAGAATGATAACTGTTTCTCTGATAAATGTTTTCGAACGCAATTATCAAATTATTTCATTTTAATTTTGGAGTTTATTTGCAATGTGTTCAATAGTATAAAAATGTCGAAATTTCTATTATAAAGTCGATAAAAACTTCATTCTTATTTATTTATAATGTGTCTCTTTAGAGTTTACATAATCTCCGTTCCTTTACGTCTTTATTACAACCTTTTTACATCGCTCATTACCTAATCATCTTTATATCTAATCTAACTCATTTTCTAGTTTATACATACAACTTCTAGTTCCTAAAAGTTTAGCGTCTTGAAGCGAACGAACAAATGAGTGCCCGAGTGTTTGAGCGTACGATTAAGCAAGCGAGAAAGAGAGAGCGAAAATAGCGCAGCCGCCTCTTATTCTACTTTATTTTACTTAATCTTACTATACGATTTCAATTACCCTTATGCTCCTGTACGACTTTCTTTTCGACTGTATCTTCGTTTCCACCCCACTTGTGCTTTCCAATCCCTCTCCCCCATACATCCTCACTCTTCTTCTTCAACTCCTCTAGCTTTTTCTACCTACTTCATCCATTCTCCTCCCTACCCCTTCAGCCCTAAAATTTTCTTAACATTTTTCTTGCCATTCTACCCTCTCATCCTTTCCTCTCATAGAGCCATCCCATATATGATCTCATGTCCGCTCTGCCCATTCGCATACTCTGCATCTTCTCTTCTCATCCTTCTCACAATACAATGATTCTTCTACTTCACTTCCCAGTTTTCATCTAGCTATTCCCTTCCATCTTTTTCCCCCAATCCACTTTCGAGATATTTTGGCAATCCTTCTCTTTCTATCACCCTATACGATTTATTATATCTTGATTCACATATCGTTCCCCATCTATCTATTGCCTGCCTTTTTCTATCTGTTCTTCACAATTCCTTATAATCTATATTTTCTCCTTTTCCTTTCTCTCGATCTCTGAAAAATTCTCTTCTTTCTTCTTTCCATCGCGTTAACTCTACGGCACTCCTATCTCTACCTTAAACCTCTTCGTATCACTTTATTGCTAACTCCCCTTCCTTGCCCCTCCTTAGTTTCTCTTCGAATTTTCATCCCCTTGTTCCCACCCTTATTCTTAATTTATCCCTTTGAACCTCTTCTCTTACCGTATAACCCGGAGTTCCCCAGTCTCCCCCTAATGCCCATCTAATATTTCTTTCTTGCAACCTATCTATCTCTTTCCTCTCCTCCCAATCCCGTATCTCTGCCCCTTAGTCTAATACCGGTCATGCCACTGTACCAGACAACTACATTCGCCTATTCCGAGAACCGAGATATTTAAATTTCTTTACTTTCATAAACCTTCCATCTTTCCATCTCGCTATCCATTTCTTCTTTCTCCCACTCCCATTTCTAAGTCTCATGACCTTCAGTTTATTCGTATTGAATCTCAGTTTTCACTTATCCAATTTTTTTTTAACCCCGTAATTAAATCCGTCATTCTCTTCTGATTCTTCGCCAACATCACTATGTCATCCGCATATGTCACTGAATATATTTCAGAAAGTACTTTTCAGAAACGAAGTAACCTTCATTGGCATATTGTCATGACATCAATGGATTGATGAATGAATTAAAACCAGGCATTTGTAAAGCCAGCGAGTGGAGACTATTTATTGATTCGTCTAAAATATGTCTGAAAGTAGTATTGCTTCATAATGCTGTGTTTGCTGTCATACTAATGGCACATTCAACTGAACTAAAAGAGCAATACAGTAGTATTGAACTAGTTAATATATATATATATATATCCATAACATGATTGGCAAGTTTGTGGACATATCAAAATTTTGAACATTATACTATTACAGCAATCAGGCTTCAGAAGCAGCCCTTGCTTTATGTGCTTATGGCGTAGTCGGAATCGAAACAATCACTGCAAACACTAGAAAATATGGCCAAGGAGAACATACTCTCAGGCAGGCTCTAACAACATCATCACTAATCCTCTGATTGACCCCAAAAAAAGTACTACTTCCCCCTCTTCGGATAAAACGTGATCTAATGAAACAGCTTGCTAAATCCTTCAAGGGAAATGGAAGTTGCTTCGAGTATTTGAGAGGATAATTTCAAAAATTTTCGGATGCAAAATGGATGTTTGATGAATATGAAGCTGCACCTCCTCTTTTCCCATTTCGATTATTTCCCAATAAATTTAGGAGATTACAGTGAGGGACAAGGAGGACGATTCTACCAAGATATAAAGAAATGAAACATCGATATCAAGGAAAATGGGATACAAATATGATAGCTGACTTTTGTTTGACGTTGAAAAGATAGCATGTTGGAATGGGTACAAAACGTAAGAGAAAGCCTCTTCATTGATCTTTTGAGAATGAAAGAGCACCATACCACAGAAAAAAATGAATGAAGGCTTATGCCTCAACTCCAAAAATTGGTTACTTCAGTGTTCTTAAGTTCTTTTTTCAGGCTAGAGTCGAATGGTGACCTGATGGAGTACAACAAACACCTTATTCGGATTCAGCGACCTCAAAAACAAGAGGGCATCGTTTTCTCTAATGATTTCAGTTATCACGAGTTATGTTTTAACCACAAAATGGGTTATTTGAATATTTTTAAGCTATTTTTATGACACATGACACTTTTTTTGTGTGCCTGTGTTTTTTTTTCTTCTAAAATTGTATATTTGAATTTCTTTTTTAATGTTTATATTTTAGACGGGGCCTAAAACTGTGCACAACTCGACATAATTTGTAAAGTTCTGATTAGAAAGTGTGCAGTTTTAAATCAAAAAGTTTGTAGTTGAAAAGTTCTTGTTTGAAAGAAAGCTTCCGTGGAAAAGAGAATGCAAGAAAATACTAGATCTCTAGCCAATGACACACACCTAGTGATCCTCAGAAGCTCCATCATTGGCTACAGATAAAATCAAACATTTCCAGAAATTATGAGTATGTCGAAAATTTAAGAAAAGCCTAGGAAACAAGAATGGTTGCGTGGTGTATTTCCAGAGGCGAAAAGTCAAGGGGAACAGGAAAAAGAAAAGGGGAATCAAAATGAGAACGAAAAAGAAAAAAGCGAAAGAAGAAAAATAATAAAATTTTGATACATGTATGATATATTTAATATGACACGCAGGTCCGTTATGCTGGCGTGACCAAATTAAAAAAATGTGAGAGATCTAACCTCAAAATGGACAACGTTCAAGTTTCGAATTTTTCTGAGCAATAGATTCTGAGATACAGCTGGGCGAATATGTCAATTTTGTTAAAGAATCATTTGTTTGTAACGCTTTCACTTGCAATTGTTTCGTCCTACGAAAACAGTTCTGTACTCAAAAAAGTTTTATTCTTGCGCGGAGATGCTGAAAATAATTTTTTTTAAAAATATGTTAACAAATAATTGAATTGTTTGAAAGAATTGTTTGAACAAAAACTGACCAGGATTTCGTGACAATAACCATGATATTCGTAATCAGGGGACCTTTTTGATCTTTTAAACAAAAGGTGTCTCCGGGACCTCTTTGCGCATACAGAAGTGTTAGTGGCGAATGGACTAATGTAGAATTTTTGCTCGCATGAGTAAATATTTGAAAAAAAATTATTTTACATATTTTGAAAGCCCTCAATGAGCCCTAAATTATAGTGCAAGGATATATTATCTGGGAACTTTTTTTCTTAGTGTGCTGTTGCCAGCCTAACGTCAAGCTAGCACGACTAGTTGACCACGGTTTTTTTTTTAAATGCAGAGCATTAAATTTGTCAATAGGGCACTAAATGAGACCTAAATTATAGTGCGATGAAATATTGTCTGGTGCTTTTTTTCTTTGTGCGGCGCTGCTAGCTTAAGGTTAAGCTAGCATGACCACAGGTTTTCTTTCTTAAATGAGGAGCATTACATTTTGCAGTAGGGCATTAAATGAGCTCTGAATTATAGTTCAGAGAAATATTGCCTAGGTTGTTTTTTCAATGCCTGGTTCTGCTAGCTTGGCGCTGAGGCCAAAAGTCGAAAAGCAGGTTTTTTTGAACAAAATTTGGAGCATTCAATTTGGCAATAGGGCATTAAATTATTCGTGAATGAGCCCTTTTTTCTAAATAATAATTATATAATTGTTAAAATCAACAATGATTACTTACCTTTCATTTACTCTCAAACTTATCATAGTAATTATTTAGTTATTACCTCTATACTTACGTTAATCAAGATCATACTTTGCTTTTTTGGGGAGGGGTGGGCGATCCAGCAAAGTATGCTTTACTAAATTTTACATATTTAAGGTCCTGATTTTGGACATTTAGAAACAAAGATTTTTGCAAATAGAAAGCTGAAATTAATAGCAAGTATGTAAACTGTTAGTGAGATTTTTTATGCTTTCAATTAAATTTATGGTATATAATTCATAGAATCCAATAATTCATATTTTGAATCATCATATGTACGATTATTAATATTTTATATATATATCAAATTTATATAAAATATGTTTTATGTTGGCCACTAGGGCCCAAAAATATGCAGACAAGTCTGCTACATCGCGGTTACATGTATTTACACTATTTACAATCTTCTAATCATACATACATTCACATTATCGTGTTAACGCATCGCCCTAACTTTTCGTTTTTAACGCCTTGTCTCTCTTTATTGCCCCTTGTCTTTATATCTTTATGTTTGTCAGCCCTTCTCTCCTCCTCAACTCTCAGATTTGACATTTATCTCTTGATTTTCTTTGATACTTATTCTACCCCTCCACTCATCTTTCTCCTCTTCCTTTTCCTTCTTCTTCCTTTCCAGTTCCCGCAACCATTTTATTACCTCCGCTTTTCTCTTTTCTTGTAGGATCTTTCCTACTGTCATGCTTCCTTTTTTAATCTTATCACAATCTTCCAGAAAATATTTTAAAGTCTCTCTACCTCTCTCACATAGCATGCATTTCCTTTCCTCCTCTCTACTCCAGTACTTGTTATACTCTCCCGTATGACCACATCTCACCCTCGTGATCACTTTTTGCCATTCTCTTTCTCCCTTTCGCTCCAAATATTTTGCTATTCCCTCTACCCTTATCCATTCATATTTTTCATTATATTCTGCTTCCTTTATTTCATTTTCCATTACTTGTTTCAATACTTCTCTATCCCTTCCTATCAATACTTGTCGTACCTTTATTCCGTTTTTGTACTCTCTCCTTAATTATTATTTTGACCAACCTTTCTTATTTAAGTACCTTTCTCTCTCTTCCATTATCTTTCCTCCTCATATTCTCAATTCCCTCTTCTCCAAGCATGCTTTAACTATCGATCGGCCAACGCTTTCCAAGACATTTTATTTAAATCTACATGCTTTGTTACCCCTTACTCTAATTTTCTCTCTGCCCACCTCTTTTAATACTATATATAGAGGCGTACATCAGTCCTATCCCAGTGTCCATCCAATGTATTTTTTATGCAATCTTTTCACTTCCTCATATTCTTTCCACCCCTATATTTCCCCTCCATACATTGTTATACTCGACACTAACACCTCATACAGGTACATTCTCATTCTCCTTGTAAAACCATCCTCAAAAATTTTATCTACTATTCCCCAAACTTCTTTCATTACTACTATTGCTCTTTTCACTCTCTCCCTCATGTGCTCTTTATGGTCCCCATTTACTTGAATAAGAATCCTAAATAAACAAATTCCTTGACTTTCTCAACATTTTCACCTCTCCACTGCCATTCTTATTGTGCCTTCTTTCTGCTTTGTTTGCTGAAGACCATTACTTTTGATTTGTCTGCACTCAATATCAATTTCTTTTCTATAAGGTATTACTCTAATCTTCTCATACATGTCAAAAATTTAATTTAGGGCTGTCAAATCATGAATGGTAACTTGAATTGATTATTTATTTCGTTCTATGAAAATTTGAAAAAGTAGTAATTTTAAATATATAATTTTAAAAATATTTTTACATTCTCATCGTGAAGAGCAGGTTTTAGTATTATGTGAAAATCGACTTTCACGAATTCCATGAAATCTCCACGTTTTCTCGTTCTACTAATTTTTGTGGGCTTTTTTCTACCTTTATCCATTCATTTTATGTACATTCTACTGTCCAACTTTCCATTTTTTAAAAAAATTTTGTACAGATATGTACAGAACTTCACCTTAAATGAAGATTAATTCATGAATTGAATTATTTTTGAAATATTTATAAAATGATTTCGAAGTACATACTACAAAGGAGGCGTTGTAGCTTATAATTTTCCCTGGTTAATTTAAAGATGTATATTTATTGTGAAAAGTTGTATATTTAACATGGTTTTATATTATTATCTCGCATTTATCTTGTGAATGCAAAATAAAAGCTTTTTGTTCCATATTGCTTCCCTACAAATTATTTCATTTGTTGCCAAAATGTCCCCAGTATTTATGCATACAAAAGAATAAAATTCATGCACGACAAATTAAAAAAAAATCATTATTTGCGGATGTTGAATTTTGTTAAGCATTTTTTTGTTCAAAAATGGGTTTATGATAACTCTAAATTATCTATGAATATCTCAGGCGTTTGTTCAAAAACCTGATCGTATAGATCAAAGTTCAACGAAGCAATAAGCGAGCAAGTGAGTGGCTGGTCAAAAAAACTCCAAACTTTTTTTCCTTATTTTGTTTTGTTGCGAAAAATGAAAACAAATTAAAATTACCCCTCGAAAAGATGAAATAATATTGCCTCAAGGCGTAAATTTCAAACTTGCTATGAGTGATCTATAATATCGATTGCAAGAGTGTAGATCAAAGTTTGTTTACTTGTACGATAATTTTCCATATTTTTTCGTCCCGAAATTTAAAAGTACCTATCTTTCGAAAAAAATTAAATTTTTAAATATAATTTCTTCATTTATGAAAGTATTTTTCTAATCTTTGGGCAAAATAAAACCCTTCTTTCGAAATAATGAAATTTTTTAAAAACAACATTATTGAGCAAAGTGAACACTTTCAGCTTTTTACGCCTCATTCATAGCAGAAACTGTTTTCAAGGATATGGGAGAGACATAGATTCCAGCATTACCATATATATAATGCCTACAGTCCTACACTGTTAAAAATTCTGTTGTAATTTTATAATAAATACATTGGAAGTTTATCATCAAAACGTAATGTAATTTTACAATACATATATTGTACACTAAATTAAAAGAAAAATGAAAGCTTGCTTCATTTGGGGTTCGAATTACATTTTAATAAAAAATAATAGAAAAATCGCTGGCCTTAGTATTTCATCATATATAAATGAAGAACTATGTACGACAATGTACGACAATTTAGAAATTTCTACTCCCTAAATTAGAATTAGTAGAAAGTGAGTCGCTAATTTACTTTAGTGAAAATTTCGACTTATTATTACTTGTATTACACTATTTCTTCTAATAGTTCCAAGTTTTCACTAAATAATATAATCAGACGAAAATATTACTAAAGCAAATCAATGTCACAACTGATGGATTCTATCACCTGGAGGCAAGAAATGGCATAATGCAGCAGCTCTACACCATGATAAATTTTATATATTTCTGCAAAATTTATTCACAGAAAATATTTATTTACCGTTTGCTGTTGACTAAGACTTATACTGCGCATTAGGTCACTTTCTTCAATCTGAGTCTGTCATTTTGGACTAGCCATTTTGAGTGTGAAATTTCTGACTTCGATTTCGAAACCTGGGACCCCAAAAATCCCCGAGTGTCAAGTCAATTACTCGGTAATCAGCGAACTTTTACTCGGACCCGGTGAGTAGCGAATGTGTGGATCGGGCTTTAGAGGACGGAATTACTTAGTGTGGGACCTCGAGCCTGACTAAACTCAATGTAAAATTGTTCAGATAAAAATTCAGGTATTAATTTGAGAATGATAAAGACAAAGAAAGCTCTTCTTGGCAACCGTAGTTAATATTCATCATGAATTCTTTATTGAAAATATTTTTTATGTATCCTAAAGGCCTCAAAAACAACATATCGAAAGTTCCGATTAAAAACTGGATATAGCATAACTAGTGGTTGAAATATTAAATGAGAAAAAGCAGATTTTGCCCATGTTATTTTCGTAAGAACTTGAAAGACGATGTGACGCCACTAAACATTATTTAACAACTATTTTTTTTTAAATCTGCCTTCCGCAATCCCATAAACTACCGTTATTTTCCTTTGAACATAAGGAGTCCATCAGTGTTTTTTACGGTCACCCTAATGTGTATTTAAATTGTTAAAAACTAAGTAGAAAAAGGTGACACATAAGTATGACATTATGTCAAAACAATAAGTGTTTATGCTATGAAAAAATTTCAGTTGCAATTAAAATAGTATTTCGGCAGGCCGTGTTGTAATAAATAGTAAATATATTTGTGTCGAATTCTATAAGTGATCGTCAATTTATGCCCTTCTATAATCGCATTAATATATATAAAATTAAGATTATATACATTGCCGATCTCGTGACGGACATTTTATGTAATGCCTAGGAATTCTATAGAATGCCTAGGCAATGTATGAAATAAGTCTTCCATTACATACTTTGCCTCAAATGGCCAGGCATTCATAGAATGCCTAGGGATTATGTAAAATGCCAGGATTTCATACTTTGCCTGTAACGCATATACTTCTTTCTTATTTGTAAAAAGGCCCCATAAGAAATGTTGCGGGGGTGATTCCTACGCGTTTATATTTAAACCACTGCCAGTGAGCTGCTTGCTCGTTCAGTTCTTGCTGCATTTTATTTGTCCTACGTCATGTGCCTTCACTATGAATTTCGTGTTGGTACTAAAGAAAACATAAAACCTCCCGTTGGTTATTAGAGGTACGTTATGTGGGGAGTTACACGTTCAGTAAAAAAGCCATTTGTATCCGTATGTAGCGGACTCATGTGACCCTTAAAGTCATAGTAAAATGGAAGAAAATACGAGGCAAGCGTGCACTCTTCCTGGAAACTCAGCAACCCTTACTTTGTCTGTGATTTTTTCAGAGAAAAATTGTATTCTTTCAGCGGATTTTAGACAGTTGGGGAAATTCGATGAGGTACTCTTCATTGCATTAAAGTGGTTCCATTCGTCGTATTATCGTTTAATTAGACGTGGGAACAAGGCATGATTATCATACGAATCCAGTCGAGAGCGCGAGGTCCTCAACCGAGGTACCATGAACCAAGTCTGCTTGAAGGATAAATCAAATTTAATGATTATTATTTAAATCTACATGTAATGGTGGCAGATCTTGTTATATGAAATATACATCCTTTAAACACTTGGTATAATATAATCGTTATAAACCTTCAATAAATCTTTAAAACATCCAACAGCGTATATTGCTCAAAAGCGTACAAGAAAATAATTCAGAAAATTCTGTATCATCCACAGAAAAGAAGTAAACAAATTTAAAGTCTTCTAGACTCAGGTTTCACTACAGTAAATTTAGTGATACAGTAGATTATACGACTCTATGAAACCAATCGGGAGAACTCATTCTCTAAAACACTTGAGTTCTGATTCGTGACTATGTATCGTAAAATTCACTATGTAGTGAAACTTACTGTAGTAAAATCAGCTTACATAATTTCAAAAACATCATGGAGATCAAGAGACCACACTTTCATCCATTTCTCATTTTAATCATCTACAGTTTACGTTTTTTCATCTTGATCAATACTAATTATTATTAGTAATGGTTTCAAATTACTCTTAACCTTCTTGCAGGGTGAGAATAGAAATGTTGAAAAAAGTTTTTCATAGCCTTTATTTTACAAATCACCCACGTAGACAAATTTTGGTATGGGATTGATCTAGAAAAACATCTAGAAAATCATATTTGAGTGATCTTTCAGATAGCATAGTAAAATTATTGCTAATGAGACTATCCCATACTTCATGTATATTTGAATAAAGTATATTCAATGTATAGCTCAATCACAGCTAATTATAACAATATATGGCTAAAGTATAGGGAAAGTATTGCTAAAGTATATCTAAGAAGTATAGCTCAAGTATATAAAGTATGTCCAAAGTATAGAGAAAATATGGCTACAGTAGGTATAGCCGTATTATTGATGATGGGAGATAGTCGGATATCTGTAATACATAAAAATAGAGATCCAGAATCATGTTTTCCAAAATATCAAAAAATATTGTTTGCAGCTTCTGGAAAAAGTGAAATGCAAATAAGGAAAATTTTAATTGTAACATAAGTTGTTTGACTTTATATTATGCAAAACTGAATATCAAACATTTCATCTAAATAAAAATTTGATTAAATATTTGTATGTTAATAATAATACGATTAGGAATCAAATAATCTGAATCTCTTACCAATATGTGTGATATTAAAATCATTGAAGTTTTCCATTGTATATCTTCTTGTTGTGAACACGAATTCAAAAAATTTCCAGATGAGCTGTCATTTATGATACTTTATGTTATTCCGTTGCTAGGATATCTTGAAAAACAAATGAGTGCTATTCTATGTCCGATACTTTATCCATACTCAAGTATAAACGATGTATATTCTATATCTTAGCTATACTTAGGTATAGATAAAGTATAGCCTATACTTCATCTATACTCAAGTATAGATGAAGTGTATTCAATACTTTAGCAGTACTTTAGCTATACCTTAGCTACAGTTCATTTGTGCCATTTCAATATACTTGAAGTATGGGATTGGCTCATTTGCCATACATTATTTACATTTTATAAAATCGATGATTGATCACACCCATACTTATGATTTTCACTCAGGCATTATAATTCATTAAATAGTGTACGGCCATCTTTCTCAAGCAACCACAGTAAATATACATGAATTGGTCAACAACCACCGTGGAGTCTCCATGTTAACGACTGCTATCCAGGAAAATGATACCGTTCTCAACAAGATTAAAGAAAATCAAAATCTCTTCATTTAAGAGCATTTTCTTGAGAAAGGAAAATTTTTTTGGGTCAAGAAAATATCATATCGTCCGCACTCGTATGAATATTTTCTTGACTCAATGATATTTTTTTCGTGAAGAACTTAGACATTCCTTTACATAACGCATCATATATTCAAAATGAAAATCTTAAATAATAAGGTTTATTGTTTCGTGCTGCCAAAATTTTTTAATTTGATATGGTGCTGAATTCTGTACTACTTCAATCCAAACTCGCAGGCGGCTAAATATCAAATGTATAAAAACCACAAAAGTGGAAATCCTTTCTTTCAAGACCGTCTATTGCTTCTCATGTGCCTGATATTGCTCGGCGATAATAAATCATTGACTACTCGAAAAGCGTAAGTCATCATCGTAAAGCCGTCACGTAATCGACGAGCCAGGGATATACTGGTTGTTGTAAAGCGGTCATCGATCGCTATCGGTTTCTCCATTCAGCTATCGTCCTTTAGACTATCGTGTGTCCGCCTAATAACAGAAAATTTCAATTACGTTTAATTGTAAGCCGAAACGCGGCTTTATAATTTGAAGAATGTAAATAACTTTCGGAAACTTTTTTAAATGTTTCAAAATATATTAGGGCACATTTGTCAGGTCTATTTTAGTTTTTTTTTTGTTTGAATAATGTAATTTTGTTATTCCAATTTCAGCCAGGACACTAAAGTCCTGTTCTCAGTTACGTTCCAAATTAAAAATTATTAAAATTGTATTATTTAAACAAAATAGAAATTCAAGTTAGCCAGGCAGACGTGCCCTTATATATTATAAGCGATTTCTCAAAATTTCAGCCCAATATGTACATTTTTCAGTTTACACATAAACCCGCCGAAAATTATACCATGTAATTGATCATGTGATAACCTGACACATATTCCATTAAACGAGTAGCAGCGCTAACTAAATGACTTTATGGCAACTTAAATGATTTTAAAACACTTATGGGTTCTAAAATAATAGCCAATAAATGACAAATTTAAATTTTATGTAATATTGAGGCTTCTTGACGCTTTTTAAGTTCTTTCTTTTCAAAAATCATCATTAATCGGTAACTTAATAATACCCAGTAATTTTTAAAATAATTTTCGATTGCTTCAGCAATTTTATTAATTTGAATCAAGTATATAGTTCACCTAGAAAAGTCAGGAGGAACATGACATTTCAGACTGAATTTATTTAGTATTGAGCAGGCTGTGCATACTCTGAAGTCATAGAATCGTTTCTGGACAAAATATGTTCTTTTTCAAGGGATTTTAGGCGACACGTATTTCATCGATTAGACGATAATACTGATTTGACTTAGTTATGAGTATTATAACTTTTAAAGCTGATGACGCACTTCCACGTATCCAGTCGACTTGAAACTTTGCATACTTATTTCTGATGTAAATAAAAAATTCTATCAAATTTGAGTTGGCGATTCCCCCTTCTCTCGGAAACCCCTCCTCCACCGGGGTTTTAAACTTTTAGAAAACCCCAACAATATTTGTATCTATTAAAAGGTCTCGGAGAGCAGAGCTCAAACTTGAATAGACGCCCCCCCCCCACCGGCTCCCACCTACCCCGCCGATGGTTATATTGTGAATGGACATTTTTATACATATCTAATTGACTTGTAACTTTGTATGCATGTGTAGTTTTCAGTTGATGTACCCCCTTCCCCATGCCATCCTTATTCACCTGAACCCACCATGGCTCCACTACTCACATGCTGTTTGAAAACTCCCACGATATGGATATCTATGAGAAGATCCTGGAGTGTAGAGTTCAAATTTGAGTTTGTCCCACCCTATTTCTAGGCGAGGTTTCAACTGAGGAATAAGGCTGCTCGAGATTGCGAAACATTTGACGATGAAAAATTTGCGAAAGACTAAGAAGCAGAAAATAAATAATTAAAAAAATTTTTTAAAAAAGTTTTTATTAGAATGAATCAAATATAAACAAAACAATTAGCTCCAAAAAGGGGGTTTGCATTAATACTAATAATAATATAATAATAATAATAATGCGACTAAAAATAATAGCGTAGGGCGCAAATATTGAACATTACATTTATATGAGAAAGACATTTTAATATTTACGCATCACGCTTTTATATTTAGTCACACTACTACTACTACTTTTATTATTATTATTTTTAAAAAAAATTATATCTCAGACTTAAGGTGGTTACAGCCCAATATGTCGAAGGCATTTTTTGAGTTGGATATTTGTACCAAATTGAATATATTGCACGGGGCTATCCCGGTTTATATCATCAGTCACGGACG